>CAIGQZ010000276.1:519375-552165 GCA_903798205.1 Danio tinwini
AATGAATGAATGAATGAATGAATGAATGAATGAATGAATGAATGAATAAATTCCAGAAATGGAAGGCATTGATTACGTTTATATAAAGATATATTTGAAGAGTTAATATGCTGAAACCTCTAAGTGCTGTCGGATTTTTATTTTTTATTATATGCATTTTTCCTCAGCTTTCTGTGTATGTGTAGGTTTAGTAATTTCACTTTTATGGTGATGAATAGGTTCTTATCATTGCCTTTACGTTGACATAACTGAACATAAGGAGGCTGAGAATAAAAAATGCATGGACAATTTCAGATTGCGCTTAGAGGTTTTCCTATCTTCAAAAAATCTTCATTTAAACATATTTTTCTTATCGTATTTTATCTCGCAGTCTGAACTGAATATGGCGAATAAAAGATCTTTGTGAATCATTGTAAAGTCTGTAATTGTCACAGTATGCTCAGACGCAGACGAAACTGGGAACAAGAGATTGGATGTGTTTTGAAGACTGCAGGAAGCAACATAAAGTAGGTGAGCAATGACTCATGATAGCTGGATAAATCCTGGGTGTATGTAATTGCTACATTTTTCTAACAGGACAATCTAAGAAAACATGCACACAGATGCGAATACACTGAAAAAAAAAATTGATATACTAATTTTTTTAAGGTAAGTGGTTTTAAGATAATATGCACTGAATTGAACCTCTTTAGATCTGAATTGTGTTCCAACTTTCTGAAAAACTACTATGAATAAGGCCAAATTATAAAGTCACACTTTATTTTGATGGTCCGTTTGTTGAATTTAAATTACATAGCATCTACATGCCAACTAATTCTCATTAGATCAGAAGTGGGCAGTTGGAGTCAGGGTGAGGGTTAGTGTAAGTTGACATGTACTTGCAAAGTTTCTTATAGTCAGTTAAATGTATGTTTAGCAGCAGTATCAGCAGATATTAAGCAGACAATCTACTAAAACTCTAATTGACCATCAAAATAAAGTGTAACCTATTATAATAATAAAAATTCAACAACATTTAAGTATAACATTATACCAACATAAAATACAAAAAAAGCATATATGATTGCCGGTATAATATTGAAAATAATTTTTAAGATTGTAACATTTATACTATGATTCTGAGGTTTTTGTTGTATTGATTGTACCTTGTTTATAACACACTTTATTTTCATCTTCCTTATCACTCCACATTATGTCCACATCACCTTTTCTGTTGTGTTATATAATTAGCTTTTACTTGTGTAAAGCACTTTGGTTAACCGTGGTTGTTGTAAAGTGCTATATAAATACAAGTTAATTGATTGACATCTGATATATTTCCATCTATACTTCAAGTATATATACATTAAACATACATACAATGTATGCTATACATTCAGCTTCAGCATCTTTATATTCTACTTTGATTTGTCTATTTTTTCTACAATAAAATTGTTTCAGCAATGAATTAGTACATTGATATAGTTTTTAAAAAAGTCAGCCCAGGCTCATTCTGATTATGTACCCCTATAAACATTTCTGGAGAGAGCAAAATATGTCCCAGGAGCTACGCTTTTGTTTTTTGCAAATCCACCAGAGGCCGCTGTGTACACTTTTTCAGATCTCGAGGTTCTCTCACGAGTGCCAATCGTGCCTGCTGTTCTCATGTAAATCCACCAGAGGTTGCTGTTGACTGACTGACCAACCGATTCCTCCCTCTTTTCTAAACCAAACCAAAAGTACTTTTAAAAAACACCTATTGACCTGCCTTGACTTAACTTGACTCCCTATACCCATTGTTGAAAAACAATCCAGAAAAAGAAAATCCCCCTGATTTTTACCACGTTTCCAGATTTTACCACATTCTCACCCTGTTTTTTAATTCTTTTTTTTTACCAGCTTTTTGGAACTGTTCTTTGCCAGACTTGAACATCGTCGGTGTGGTATGTCTCAAATCCGCCGACGCTACTGGACATACTGGTAACAGCAGAAAAGCCATCAACATGCAGGTAAGTGGTCAGCTGGTAAGCGAGAAAAGGAACAGCGTCATACCACCCTGTAGCGTTTGTTTTAAAGACACAATGCAGCCATACGTAGATCTGGCTACATAATTTGTGATTTCCAGAAAACGTATATACGGCTACATTTTCAGAATGAGCCTATGCTGAAAAAAGTTCAATCAGCATTACTGGAGATTTACTTTTATTGACAGATCTTGAACCCAGTGTACATCCTAATGGACAGACATATTTGAAAAAAAAATCCTCATCTAAAGCTTGCAAAGTTACAAAAAACTTTAATTATTAAGTGCAATCCCTTTTTTACACACAATCTATGAAATATTGGCAAACATATCAATAAATCTGATTTAAAACATTGTAAATGTGGCGTATGTCTGTGTCTTGAGTAAAGTGATGCCATGCTACTTTTCAGTGTAGTTAAATTAGTTGAAATGCTCAGGAACCACAAAAAACATGGGCTAACATGTGATGTCCATTGTAATGGACACAGGGTCCAACAAACAAATTAAGTTAAACATTAATAAATTTGATTTATTTGTTTAACCCTTTAACTAACCCACAAAGAAAAAATGAATTGCAATTCTTAACTCCTAATGTGGCTAGTTAACACACTCAATGCATTTTTTTTTCAACACATCCCATCATTTCTAAAATATTAACGCCTACCAAATGGTTGATATATCGGTTTCTGGTAAAAGTACTGGAATGAATACATATACTATAAAAAAATCTGAAAATATGAAGTGTAAGACCAATTTATTATCAAAATAAAATATTTTTGAATACTTAATCATCTTTACTTTTTGAAGTATGCCATAAAATATTTCAGATTCTCATTTAACATGTTTTCTATTTTTTACAACAAAGCCAAAATTAAATGTAGTAGTGCAACATTTTTTGTAAATCCTCAATGCTGTGTGTGTAAACCATCATTTAAAACCGTCGTTCTTTAAATGACTTTAACAGTCGTTATTTAAAACAGTCAAAATGTAGTCGAACAATTTGTAAATAAATTGTTTGCAACCGCTTAAGTTAACTTAAAAAAAAAAGTTAATCCAATGATTATTTTTTTCAGTTCCCAGGCTTACTTTGTGAATTGTCGGAAGATGTAATAATATTATGTTTCCATTGTTTTTATAATGTGCACACTTTATTTTCTATTAGCATACCCCATCCCAACCCTTTTCAGGAAACTGTGTGCAGTTTTATGTGCAGTTTTTTTTTTTCTAAAAAATACTCAACCTGTGTGATTTATAAACCTTTTGAAAAATGCAACCCAGGCTCATTCGGAAAACATACAGCTATATACATTTCTGGAAAGTACCAAATATGTCCCAATAGGTATGTTTTTTGCAGTTTTTGTTTTCGCGAATCCACCAGAGGCTGCTCTATACGTTTTTTGAGATCTCAAATGTTTTTGGGAGTGCCATTCGCACCTGCTGTTCTCACGTAAAGCTACCATAGGCCGCTGTTGACTCACTGACTGATCGACAGACCCACCCTCCTCCTTCCCTAAACCCAACCAATAGTGTTTTCAAAAGCACCGATTGACCAACGGCATCCACTTTCTTAAACACAACCGACAGTTTTAGGGTGCTTTCACACCTAGACTTTTGTTTCAGAACCTGGCACCTTTCCTCAGTTCCACAGCAAAAAAAAAAAAAGAGAGAAAGGCCCTCACTTGATTTTTACCACTTTTTCAGATTTAACCACATTTTTACCCATTTACTTTTTTTATTAAATTTTTTTGGCCTCTGTTTTTGTCTTACCCACTTTCTGAAACTGTTCTTTACCAAACTCGAACCACATTGTCTTGGTCAACTCCTTTCTGTGTCTCAAGTCTGCTAATGTTATGCTGAGCTACCGGACAAACTGGTAACAGCTGGTAAGTATGAAAAGAAACTGCGTCATACAACGTGTATCAATCGTTTTAAAGACGAAATGCAGCCATACATACTTCTGGCTACATATTTTGCGATCTCCAGAAATGTATATAGGGCTACAATTTCAGAATGAGCCTATGTTAAAAAATGGGGACATCAACAATGTTCTTATAATGCACCATCTCCTTGAAATCCATGTCATAACCATGTTATTATACATATTTGTGTTCCGATATGTTCCATACAAAATAATACAATAGCAAGTGAGAGATAGAGAGAGATCTCTTAGATTCAGACTTGGAACAAGGACACAACATTAAAGATGTTACGGTTTCCCAAGGTAATTTTTCTGGGTAAAAAATAATGTGTGTTCTTTTTACAAGGACAGACAATGAGTGACACTTCGCATGTGTACTTTATAGTGGCAGTGATGAGTGCTCACAAGGGACAGGTGAACGTGATTAGAACTCTGCGGAACATGTTTTATTTTAATTATCTTTTTTGTGTGTGTTCAGAGTCTCATGCCAAGTTGTATTTCTAACTTAAAACAGCATTTGAGACTCTGCTTGCTGTCTTCATCCACTACAAATGTATGCAGACAGATCACGAATCAGAAAACCTTGGAAAATGTCCTTTGGTGATCTGTATACCACTGAAAGTGAAATTTAATATAAGACATTAAAGTAATACTTTCAGTTTTTAGGTTCATGATACATTTTATTTAACATTTTTTTAACACTGCTTTTCAAATCATTATTTATTTATCGCCTTTATAAATCTTTCATTTAATTATTTGTTCATGTTTTGCATCTAAAGTTTAAGTAATTCCCTATTTTTTTTATATTTATAAACATTTACCATTAATCATTTAGTATTTCTTATGAGAACTCAACGTTTTTTAAGGAAAAGCTTGTATGCATAGGCAAGAAATAAATAAGATAAAATAATAATCAATTACACTTTTAAACGTGGTTATGAGTTATTCAATTCTATGTCAACCTTTTGACAGCATTTGAAAAGTGAATTTTTTCATATATCTTACTTTGATTATATAAACGACTGTCATATTTCCTAGTTCCTCTGAAAGGCCCTCCCTCAAGAGGCTCTGATTGGTCAGCTAACATAATGTGCTGTGATTCACGGATTGGCTCCACGTCACCACGTCAAGCCTCTACAAGCACATGCTTTTGCGCTGAGTAAACAGTGAGTCAGAGCAGAATGAATCAGACAGAAAAATGAAGAGCACACAGCTGAACCTCAAGTCAGCTCTCTAAAATAAAATCTGAGAGCATCTTTTACATATATTTGGAATGAGCATGTGTAAGTATTATAAAATGTTTGAAATGTTGAACGCACAGAAAGTGGCTGCATAGAGAGACACTGCACGCGCTGCTGAAGATTGTGGGTGTTTACAGCAGTTTGACTGATAAATGTGAACTTGTAGCTAAATTGTTAGCGATTTCCCATTGTTTATATCCTTGTTTACGTCTTCGCTTCAACATACTGTTAAAGCAAGAAACTGTGCATGTAATAGATCAATTTTCACAAGTAAATACTTACAGGTTGTGGCTCACAATCCACAGCTTTGTCGGTTGGAGGAGTTTTAGCCAAATCCAGCGCTGAACTGGGAGAGATTCTGGAAGCTGTCCTTTGTCAAATGCTAGAGCTATATCTTCTTTATAATTCTCTGGAACAAAATTTAAATTAAACTTCTCTCTTTGTGTCATGTCCTTTGGAAGCCCAAATACAGAAACAGAATGAGCTCTGTGGAAATAGCAGCGTTTGGACGGCATTTTAGCTTTCTCTGCTATAACATTACACCGCCTCTAGCCATGCCCCTTCACTGCGCAGGGTGTATGCACTTGGCGAATGCATGTAACCGGAAGTGATCTCACTAGCCCGGATGTATTTTTTTGTGGTCCCCAAACTCTGTTTGCTGTAGGCTTTGCTAAGCTAACTCTGTAAAAGCCAATAGGTGCGTCCCAAATCGCATACTTATGCACTATTTTACGCCATTTTGTAGTATAAATAGTGTAAGTAGTGCGCTTCCACTGAAAACTCTAAAAAATAATAAGTGCACTTTTATTACCCGGATGATGCACTCATTCGACAAGTAAAATGAAGTGTGTAATGATGGACACTTCACGCACTCAACGACTGCAGCTTTGCTCATGTAGCGGAAGAAGCAGAGCGATTGGGTGCACATATTGCATAACTTTATTTATTTTGGATGGAGAAAGCAAAATTCTCCTAGTAGAGTGATTATAGCAGCTCCCGATGGTGAATGGGGTAATACTCATGGCAGGTATTATGTTACCGTGGGGTAAGACGCTGACAACAGGATCAGGATCCACATGCAGGTTTTATTTACAGGGATGGTCAGACAAGCACAGATCAATACGGGAGCAAACAGATGTATTAGGAAAATCCAGAATCGTAGTCAGTACAGCAGGCAGAAGGTCACAAGGATGGCGGCAGACAGGGAGAAACAGATAATCAAGGCTAGGGTCAATTCACGGCAAGGACAAGACAGGAAAACGCTTTGAATTGTGACTATGGAAAGACAACAAGACTCTGCCCAGAAGTGAGTGTGTGTGCTGCTTATGTACTGTGTGTGTAATCAGTCTTTGACAAGCGTCCGGTGGTGAGTGTGTAATTAGATGGGATGTGGAACATGTGCGTGTAAGCGAAGTGCATGAATGGATGTGTAGTCCATAAGATGGCGGAAATGTAGTCCAATAGTGAATTTGCATGATAAATCAGCGATCTGTGGGGAGAAGATCGCTGGTGATCGTGACATATTATTTGATAGTTTGGTCATTTATTTCACTGATTTGGCAACCGTCAAACATCATCAGGGAAACGATTTGAATTTCCGCGTAGTAAAAAACATTAGTTTTCCATTTAGGACGACACTACATACATTTACTTTACTGTTGAGTGTGTAAGAGCAAAAGCACATAGTGCATGAGTGCATATATAGTGTGCCATTTGGGACACAACTAATGGCTCCCTTTGCATTGAACTTTGAGCATATTACATTCAGAGATGTTGTTTATGTTCACACAGCTACATTACACATCAACTAATGTTTAAAATATGATATCACAGTGGACCACCCATTTAAGCATTATATAATGTTTGTTTATGATTTACCAATAACGTTATTAAATGTTGCTCTGATTTAATTTCATCCTAACACCAAACATCCAGTCTGAGACGTTGCCATAAATAAGTTTCTGTCTGTTCTTCAAACAAGTCTAATGATCAAAAAAATCTGTAGTATATCAGCCTCCTTTTGTGTGCTATTAGTCCTTTTTAGATAAATGTCTATGCGTTATTTGAAAACATTCCTTTTGTGTCCCACAGACAAAACAGCACATGGGTTTGGTAAGAAGGATTTAAGAGTGAGTAAATAACAGAATTGTCTTGTTAGGTGAACTAATCTTTTAATATTAGCTGATTTAAGTTTGGTTGATGCTTTGCCTTATTCCTTCTACAAATAGCACATACATACTGCGAGGTCCCAACAATGAAGAGATGGTATTTTATGCATTTTTGTAGGTATGTGTTTATTACAAATCAATGGTATTTTTTTTCAGATCAGCCTCTTTGTTCCGTGTGGCATTCCCTCCTGCCAGTAGTTATTACTTTCAATTGATCTTGTTTGTCTTTTTCCCTTTTTAGTATTCTATTGGTTGAATTGGTAACGTCAGGCTTTTAAAACGGACGGAAGCGAACTTCTCACACTCGCTCATTCCTCCACGCCACTACAGTTTCTGATGACTTTGTTGTTGTGTTCTCCTTTATACTTTCCTTTTGACATTTGTTTGGAGTGGGGAGTCCCAACCTGCTTTAAGTTTGTTTGGTTGTTGTTGTTTATTATGTTGTTGGGCTCCCCATCTCTTGTCATTTTGGATTGGTTTGCTGGTTATGTTATGTTGATAAATAATTTAGTTGGCACTCTGGCCGTTGTTTATTTATGTTACATTGTCTTAGGATCACGAGTCATATTTAATTAGGGACCGTAACATAGCTGGGGGCTTGTCCGCTTCTCTTTATAATTAGTTTCACTTTGTTCTTTTTTGATACCAAACTTCTTTTGACTTTACAGAATGATGGAACATAACGAATTAGTGGTTTGGTACTCACTGGGAATTATGCTTGACGTAGTTTCAAGTCCTAGGGAATCCTGTAAATGTGTCACACAGGAGCATGTACATGTTTGTGAACATTGTGTTTCTTTTGCTTTGTTATCAACAGTTGTATGGCGAAGCTTGCTGGAAATGCAGGTAAGTTAAATGTTTTTGTACACTGTCAATTGGCATCTAGCAGCTTTTACTCCCGTTAGTCTGAAGAGGTGTTGTCTTTTGGACATGACTTATTGTACTTAAAAAATACCATAGTGCAAAACTTTTTTAGACATCTGCTATTTAATGCACATCCAAATCCTAATTTGTAGGGTTAATTATGGAGTTGTCCTACCAAACTGTGCTCTGTCAGGTTGGGGTTAGGTTGGGGACTTGGTGCAGGCCAGGCAAGTAACTCTATGCCAAAATAACTAATCCATGTTATTAGGGACCTTGCTTTATACACTGGTGCACAGTCATGTAGAAACAGGAAGGGGCCATCCCCATATTTCTCCCACTAGTTTGGGAGGATAAAATTGTCCAAAATGTCTTGGTATACTGAAGCATAAAATGTTATCAACACAACCCTTAATTTGTAGGGTTAATTATGGAGTTGTCCCACGAAACTGTGCTCTGTCAGGTTGAGGTTAGGACTCTGTGCAGGCCAATCAAATAACTTTATGCCATAATAAGTAATCCATGTTATTAGGGACCCTGCTTTATGCACTGGTGCACAGTCATGTAAAAACAGGAAGGGGCCATTCCCATATTTCTCCCACAAGTTTGGGAGGATGAAATTGTCCAAAATGTCTTGGTAAACTGAAGCATGATGTGTTCCTTACTGAAACTAAGGGGCCAAGCTTCTCACCCAGATGTTATGCTTGGCACAATGTATTCAGTTTCTCATGGAAACCATCAAATCCAGACCTGTCATGTGATGGATTCTTTACACTACAGCAATCCAACACTTGGCCATGTAAACCCAGCAAACATGCTCATGCAGGGCCCATGGTGGATATTTGCTGGCACAGTGGGCTATGGCCAACTCACACCAAATCTACAAAACCAGTGCATGATAGCACTCACCTGCTGGCTCACTATGGACTCTGTGTGAGTAACCCACATTAGCGGACAGCCCACATTAATCCCATGATGGCCTAATGTGAGTTAGCCCATTCGGGACTTTGTGAGTGCAGATCCCTCAATGGCAAAACATTGGCCTAATACTGTTGGCCCTGCATGGGCAGCCCTCGTCTAGCCCGCAGGAAGCCTTCAGTAGCCCCACACTGGTCCAGCATGGGCAGCCTTTACCTAGCCCCCAGAAAGACCTTAGTTGGCCCATACTGGTCCTGGATGGGTAGACCCCGCTTTAAAATTTGAAGATTGAATATTGAAGATTTGAAATGGTCCCTTCCCTTTTTTTGTGTGCATGAAAGATGTGTAAATGAGTGACACTGCCATTTGAGAGACATGTTTCACCACACTGTCAGTGTGTATATCTTTAAGAACAGTATGGTGGAAAACCAGTCACCTGACTGAAAGCAGGAAACAATATACAGAGAGCGGCTTGGCCAACACAAGAGTGCTACTAACAGCTCTTGGACGTTTCTGGATTGTGGAATTTACATTGACTGGACTTTCCTTTCCAGAATATTCTAGCAAGCTTTTGTATTATCATTGTTTGGGATTGTGAATACACTGATGGACTATCACTTTGGGACTTTTTGGTTTTTAAAGTATGACACATCAAACTATGCTTTTTGAACATGCTTTCTTGATTTATTGTGTTGTTTTAAAACCACAGTGAATGTTTGTAAATGCACCTTTTCTACCACTTACAAAACTTTCACACAGCTAAAATCTTACCTATTTTATTCTGTTACCTGCTTTGTTACCTACATTAACTGGTCCTTGACGTGAAAAAAAAAAAACAAAGAGGCTGGAATGCATTGTGAAACTGAATAAATCCAGATGTACAATGACTAACCCGAAAAGTATTTATGCTGAAACAGATTTATTGTTGTAGATTATAGTGCAGTCACAGTGTGGGCCTACTGAGGGCATTCTGGGGGCTAGTTGACAAAGGGGCCAACATTTTGCCAATGAGCAAACTCTCAATGGGCCTGTGCTGGTAGCCCGCTGGGGGTGCTTAGGCTAGCCACGGAAACTCACTCCATGGTGCTCTCTACACACTGCTCTTGAGCTAATTTGAAGGCCACGTGAAGTTTGAAGGGCTGTTGCTATTGACTCTGCAACTGTGCAGCTCTGTATGTGTTGACCTCTCTCTGTGATTTTACATGGTCCATCACTGCTTGGCTGAATTGTTCTTGTTCCCAATTGCTACTGTTACCAGTAACATTTGACCACAGAAGATTAAGCAGTGAGGACATTTTATGAATGGTCTAATTGCAAGAGTGGAAACATATCACAGTACCACATGTAAATTAACTGAGCTCCTGAGAGCAATTCATTGAGCCTGTTTATACCTTGTCACTTCGTGAAGTTTCTCTGATTGGATAGCTATCTGCTTCTTTGCTAAGTGAAGTTTCACAAACTAAAGCTGCAGTCACACTACAGTTTGTGCATGCAAAATTCTCTTGTACGGTGCTGCGAAAAGGGGCGGGGTTAAGCAAGATGATTAGACATTTAAAAAAGCAAGCCATTGGTCCATACTTTAAAAATCTGTCCAGAGAGGTCATTTATTGGTCTTTGATTGGTCTCACGCAATCATGTGATGCGATTTCGCAGGTCAGAATTCACCAAGCTTCAACTTTCAAACACATAGGGATGGCTGATGCGTTTCGACACAGTGCCGAGATCCTGAAGCTTAAGTGTTTCGAAACACTGCACCGAAGCATGAGCCGAAACTCACGTGACTAAAGTGATTCGAAACACCCAGGTCACGTGACTAAAGTGATTCGAAACACCCAGGTCACGTGGCTCAAGTGATTCGAAACACCCAAGTCACGTGGCTAAAGAGAGTCAAAGCATCAGGGTGGCCCAAGTGTTTCGAGACGTGGCATACCTGCCAAATCTGCGTTTGATTGACAGAGTTGTAAACAAATCACAATCGCACATCTGTCTGAATCAAATAAAAAAAAAAAAGGATAAAAATGGTGTTATCTCATGTTCAATTCGTGGGTTTTTGTGAGAGGAGAGATATTTAGCAATTTAGTGACATTTATAGTGCATATTTAAGCTACATTAAAACTTTATTGATAGGTAGGCTATAGACACTGACAAATAGTTAGGATACATTTGCTGATACATTGATAGGCATACATTATACATATATAGGCATACATATACATCCATACACATAGATCCACATAGGTATACACACACATTCATATATTAATACACATACAACAACCATAGGCATACATATCCATCCATAACTTAGATAGTGACAGACAGGATAGTTAGAGATAGAATAGCATAGATAAATAGATAGATAAAAAGTAATGGAAGCTTCACGCAAGAAATGCCGTCCATCTGTGGTGTGGGAGCATTTCCATTTGGAAACAAAATAAAGAGAGATGCATGTATTGTGATAGGCAGCTAGCCTATTGCAATAATACATCATCCATGATGCGCCATTTGAGGAGCACTCATCCTGCCATTTTGGGTGGTGCAGAGGATGGCCAGGTACCTAGACCTGCTAGTCACACTGCTGGGTCATCTAAGCAAGGTATGCACTGAATGAAATCTAATTGTGAATACAAAGTGTTGAGACAGTGGTTTTTTTTTTTACACATTTGTAAAAAATATGTAAAACAATGTAAATATTTTACATACACTTTTTTACATATTGACTTAAGCCTATGTCAACCTAAGCCCTGCAATATAACATCCCATTAACAAGCTTTACTGTGAATATTTAAATGTGACACCTCACAAATACGACACTGTATTTAAAAGATATTGTTTGTGTGTGTGAACTATTTCAGACTGAATCCCTTAAATATATTTTACTGAAAGTAGGTTGTATTCCTTTTTTTAAGGCAGACAAAAGGAATTGGATGAGGCTCTTGTAGACATGGTGGTGAAGGATCTGCAGCCCTTCACCATTGTGGAAGATATGGGTTTCAGGGCCTTTGTGAACAAGCTTGATCCAAGCTATGTTCTCCCATCTCGCAAGGCACTTAAAACAATGGTCTCTGACAAATACAACAGCACCAAGGAGAAGACTATGAGGAACCTACAGAAGACACAATTCGTTAGCCTTACAGCTGATATGTGGTCCTCTGTTAATATGGATGGATACCTTGGTGTAACTTGCCACTTTATTACACCAGAAGCAAAGATGGCAACTGTTGTATTGGGTGTTAGAAGGTTTTACCAAACACACTGCACAGCATCTCATGGAGGCTAAAGCTCTGCTCATGTCTGAGTGGGGAAAACCTCCAAAGTTCAGTGTTTGGTAACAGATAATGCATCCAACATGATGTTAAGTGCCCAACTACTTAATCTACGACACATCCCATGTTTTGCACACAATCTTAATTTGATTGTCAAAAAGGCCCTAGATCAAACCCCAGTTATCAGTGAAATTCGCCAGAAAGATTGTGGGGTTGTTTAGATTAAGTTGCAAAGCAAAGGACAAACTTGAAGAAATGCAGGCCTTGATGGGTAGACCGACTTTAAAACTTATACAAGAGGTGGAAACCAGATGGAACAGCACCTATGACATGTTGCAACGCTTGTTTGAACAACGAGAGCCTGTGGCTGCAGCAATTACTAATTTAAAGTCTGATACTGCTCTGTTGTCCAGTATGGAGTATGATGTTGTACAAGAAACCATATCCTTATTGCAACCATTTAAAATTGCAACAACAAAGTTATCAGAAGAACAGAGAGTCTCAGCCTCAAAGCTTATACCACTGTACCGGATGTTGCAGCACAAGCTAACGGAGAAAAAAGGCCTTGCAAAGCAGGAATCAGTTGTCTAATTAGGTAAACCACATTAGCCATATTGTCACTGGCCATAAGTGTAATATTGTTGTCAGTAATAATTAATATGCTTTGCTCCTGTTTTGCACAGGCTCTCACCTGCAAGAAGGTCTCCAGTCGAGATGTGGTACCCATTGTCCTTTAAAACATTGGCAACACTGCTAGATCCAAGGTTTAAATCTATAGCCTTTGAAAATACTGGCAAAGGCCAGGAGGCTGAAAGGCATCTCACGATGGAGTGTGCTTCAATTATGCGTAACCAAACAAGTCATGGTGAGCCCTTTCACTGTTCATGTATTATGCAACTTTATATAGTTATGACATGAGTTTAGGCTTTGTAATATTTTTTTTTTCCACATCAGATCCACAGTTGTCAGCATCGGCGCCATCATCATCAACACCAGCAGAAAGCCAGGAGAGTTTATGGGAACTTTTTGATAATCGTGTCCGGGAATCCCACTTGACAAGCAGTGCTACACCTGATGCCACTGTTGAAGTGAAAAAATACCTTACAGATGCCTTTTTGCCAAGAAATGAAGATCCCCTAAAGTACTGGAAGGAGAGACAAATAATTTTCCCAAATTTGTATGTGCTTGCGCTGAAGTATTTATGTATGCCTGCAACAAGTGTGCCCTGTGAGAGGATTTTTTCAAAGGCTGGATAAATAATTTGTAAAAAAAGAAGCAGGCTTAGTCCATCAACAGCAGAACATTTAATATTTTTAAATAAAAATCTGTATATGTAAAAAAAAAAAATGACATTGTGTCTTTCATTAATGTTCATATTTCATGACCAAAATATTTATTATCACTGTTTATTCAGATGTGACACCACCATTACAAGTACAACAAGTAAAAGAAATAAAATGTGATTGATTCTAATGCCAGATTCGAACCCAGGGTATCAGCTTTTCAGTCGAGAACACAAACCACTCCCCCAAACTACTTGGGTAATGCCGTTTTACAACATATTTAGCCTATTAGACGAATCGCTTCTCATTTGAAGCCGTTTCAGTACAATACTTAAAATGACCACTAGGTATCACTGTAGAGACAGGTTTCAAAACATTTCGAAGCTTCGACACATTTGCTTCAACTGTTTCAGTGTTTCATGAAGCCTCACTTTGCCCATCACTACAAACACAGTGAACTGTGAAACTTGTCGCAGGTGCTTGCGTTTCCAGTTTGACGCATCCGCGTATGTATGAATGGAAGTCTATGAGGAGAAAAGTGCAGTGTGACCGCAGCTTTATTTCAAGAAGCACCTGTGATATGATTGATAGCAGCTGGTCCCCCATCAGTAATCATTAGCTAGCCAATTGGATCATTCCAAACTCAACATAAATATCCTGCTTAACTTTACTCCACACTTACATGGGGAGAACATGCAAGCTATTTGTTAATATGTACAATATGAAAAAAAATGTATCAGATTTCTTTACAGAAGTTAAGATTGTCCCTTTTTCCTCTATCATGATGTACATCCACTTATAATTAAATGAAATGATTATTAAATTAAAGATTGTAATTAATTCTTACAAAATAATAAAGTGCAAATCCAATTGTGAGCTGATTGTCGATGCTACTTATCAATAAGAAAGTGGTAAAGAGGTTGCTTTTGAAAGAAAATAATGGTACATTAGACTACTTTAAACCCCCTGTGCTCATGCACCATGGCCTTAATTTGAATCAGTCTTTGTAAAGTAAATAATTTAATTAAATATTAATTAATCTGATAAATTGTTTCATGAGCATGTGAGATAACTTACACTATCTTCACAGTTGCTGCATCACCACAAACCAAAGCAAGAGCCTTGCTGCTAAGCATTGGCTGCATGGAGTCTGGAAGAGCCAACAGGCCTACACCTTGTTAACAGTACTCAAAGTGGCACTGAACCCAGTCTTTTTAAAATGTTCTCATTCCACAAAAACCTCCAGTCATGGCTATGTAGGGGGTTATGGGATCGAGAGATTCACGCTGCCTGCTTACAGAGTGCAAGAGAGAGAGGCTACAGGCTCGGCAGACAATGAGCCCTGACACATGCCAAATCAGCCTGAGTGCACACGCAGCAGAGCCTTAAGGCAAGTGACAAGGTACCTGGCCTCAAAAATGAGCTCATCTTGCTCAAGTTTTGCACTTAAAGTGTAGCTTGAGAGTTACTAAGCTCATTAACAATAACAAGTTTCAAGTAGTGTTTTCAAGACAATGCTAGAATAATGTTAAGATTAAGATAAGTTCACATTTAAGGCACTAGTTATAACGTTAATAAAAACATTTCTACACACATATTAAAGGTGCTGTATACAATCTGTTTGATTCTACCAAAACATTTTAAAACATTGTATGTTTGCAGATATTTAGGAAAATTCTAAATTCAAAGTCTGATTAATGCCCATGGGAAATTGACCAAACTGCATTTAATCAATGCAGAAATCAAAACCTGGTGCTTCCAGCTTCCAGCAGGGGGTGGTGTACCTGAAAGTGAATTCACCCTGCTGAGTGAACTCTCAGGATTTTAAATTTATTCAAACCTAATTACACTGAGTGACCTGTTTTAAGTGTGAAGGAAAATATATATATACTTTTGAGTGTGCAACAGAAGAGTATGCGAGCTTTGAGACATACAACTTCCTTGTAAACAGATTGTTATGTTGCTTAGTTATGAACCCTGTCAATCATCCACACATCATCCACATTTCGATCATATTTAATTTCCTACCTTATTGGAGAAGCAGGTTAATCTCCCATTCACAAGTCTTTCATGCAGAGAAATTTCCTCAGGTCTTTGGATAATTCTGTATTTAGACATTAATGGCCAAACACGTCCTTATTTAAGTTCAGTATTGTTGTCGCGGATGAAATGTAACACAGAAAACGTGATTTAAGTGTGTTCCAGCTATTTTCGAAATATTAATTAAGTCACACAAACATCTTTACCGAAGCCTCTGTACTTGACGATTGGTCTTATGCGTCCATCATATTTGTGGTTTAATTACACTTTTCATCCGCATTTGTAGTTCTAATCAAATCCACATCTAATGTGCAATGTACTGTGGGCAATATCAGCTGTTAAAGTATGGACGGTTCTACACGTCACATTTTTACTGGAAATAATAAACCAAAAAAGTGTGGGAAGCACTGAATCTATTTGTCAATCTCATCTTCCATCCTTCTCTCACTTGTGAACAAAACCCCAAGATAGTTGAACTACTCCACCTAGGGCAAGGAATCTCCTCCAAACTTGGAGATGGCAAATCACCATTTTCCAGTTGAGCACCACGGCCTCAGACTTTTAGTTGCTGATTCTCATTCCTGCTGCGACACACTCAGCAGCAAACCTTCCAGGTGCACACTGAAATTCCAGGTTTGATAGAGCTAACAGAACACCATCATCTATGAATAACATATATCCCCAAACCAGACCCCTCCAGCTAGAAATTATGGCCATAAAAATGATGAACTTAACCGGTGACAAAGCACCAAACATGCACCAGGAAGTCTGACTTGTAAGGTTAGATCTATTAGCCCAATGACAAAACTAAACAGCATGGGTGAAATATGTGTAAGCCCTTTCTACCACTTCTGAAAATACTTATTTATTTATTATAATTTATTTAAATTAGTTTCAAGCTCTGAATTTAACCTGACTCAAATTTCAACTGATTGCTAAATTGGGATTGTGTTTCTAATTAAGAACACAACACATTTATCAATACAAATACATGTAGACAGTTGACTATATTTTTAATCATCCCTACTGTTCATTTAGGGCGTACTCGCACTATGCTATCCGAACCATGCCCAGGCCCGTTTCCCGGATCATTTGAGAAGTGTGAGTGCTCTGAATCAGGCTCAGGCATGGTTCATCTGGGCGGCCCTGGCCCGGTTGGAAGAGGTGGGCCTGAACGCGGCTCACTTGGGCTCAGGCGCAGTACGCTTGCAGTGTGAGTCCTGCCTTTGTGAGCCCGAAACTGAAAGCGAGACGTGACTGGACTGTTTGATATGGATTAATAATCATTCGCACTGTTCAATGAACGCAAACTGTCATAGATTATTAAAGACGCAAACCCCTCACTGCACGACAGCTGCACCTGTAGCAAACCTCCTAATTCCTGCAGCACGAGGACTTTATGATTGTTTATGAGCTTTACTGCGCTGAGCGAGAGCGCTTTCTGAACAGTGCATCATCGATGACGTAAGCGTGCACAGGCCTGAATGTAATGTGAGTCCTGGCCGTCGGGGAAGACAGGAGGGGGGACAAGCTTGCTTTGGCCCGGTTCAAGGCAACTGTATATAGTGTGAGTATGCCCTAATTTGTTCATTGTTTACCCATATTTGCTTAGAGTCTTGTGCCGGCCAATTACACATGCTCATGGACACAACCTCGTCAGTCTGCGTCTTAGTCAGAGGATATAACTGTAAACTAATAGTCTTTAAATTGGCTGCTCAATGCCTGCATGTGCATACAGACCAGTTGATTTAGTCACTATGTTATACCTTGCTTAAGTCAGTGATTGGCATAAATTAACAGGTCCCAGAAGTACTATGCTCTCTTCATATGAGCCTATCAGTATGTGCAATCCTTGTCATAGTTTGTGGTAACACCAACTAAATAATCTACTAGATAAAAGCCCAATATTGATTGCTTGAAGTCTTGATGCAGAGCTCAGGGACTCCCACACTGCAACGGTGAATCCAAGTTACAAGATCCCAACACCATATTTGCACTTTTCCCTTGAATACTACATTTAGCTACATTTTTGAGAAACCGCTCAACTAGCTTGCCACGTATGGTATTGGTCTGTGGATCGAAGTAGAATGGGGTTTGAGTCAGCAAAGAATGATTCCAGAAACCAGGTTAAATGAAACCGAAAAAAAGGCATTGTGAAATTATGGTAAAAGGATGTGGCCACAACAGCCTTTTTCTCCTAGCTTGCTTTTGAAAACACCACGAGACTTGGTTTTAGGGAAAGGGGTGGGACAGTCAATAGCAAGTTGATATACGCAGGACAAGCCGACCAGCTACTCTCTCGTGTTCAAGATTGTTCTGATATGCAGAAATGTACACAGCAGCCTCTGGTGGATATACAAGAAATGGCATATATGAGAAAATGTGACTCTGTGACAGATTTGAGACTGTCAGAAACCATTTTTGAGACCATTTTACCAATCACACAGAGACATTTAAATGACAACAAACACAAATGCAATAAATAATAGATTCAGATACATATGTGCAGTTTGTAGGAATGATAGATTCACACCATATGAAGAATGTGAACATTCTGCATGGAGATTGAGTGGCCTGAGGTAAAGAAGAGGGCAAAGAAGGGGGCTTAGGATGGGTAATGAAGACAGCTGAACAACTGGTTTTCTTGCAGATGGTCATCTTGGATTAGTAAGTTTATTGTATTGCATTATAGAGTACATATTTTGTAAATTCCTGGATTTAGGCAAAAAAAAAAATCTTAAAGACTTATTGCCAGGCGGCATGGCGGCACAGTGGGTAGCACTGTCACCTCACAGCAAGAAGGTTGCTTGTTTGAGCCTCAACTAAGTCAGTTGGCATTTCTGTGTGGAGTTTGCATGTTCTCCTCGTGTTGGCGTGGGTTTCCTCCGGGTGCTCGGGTTTTCCCCTCAGTCCAAAAACATGCGCTATAGGTGAATTGGGTAAGCTAAATTATCCGTAGTGTTTGAATGTGGATGAGTGTATGGGTGTTTTCCAGTGATAGGTGGCAGCTGGAAGGGCATCCACTGCGTAAAACATATGCTGGATAAGTTGGCGGTTCATTCCACTGTGGCGACCCCTGATTAATAAAGGGACTAAGTCAAAAAGAAAATGAATAATTGCATGACTTATTGCCGGCAATGCAAACCAAACTCCTGTTCCAGTCATACACAGACCAGACAGCCCTTTACAGAGGATGTCATGTGAATGTCAGGAGGGACATGTTTGAATGCCTTTTTCAAGTCCACAAGGCACATGTAGACTGGATGGGTGAACTCCCACAAACCTTCGAGTACCCTTGAGAGGGTATAAAGCTGCCTTAGTGTTCCATGGCCCAGATGCAAATCACATTGTTCCTCCTGAATCTAAAATTCTACAGTTGCACCCATTGGACCTTCAAAATATGTTTGTTCCTTGATGCTGTCAATAAAAGGTCACTTGAAAGCATCACCTGATAATCGGATTCCTGAGAGAGGTTAAACCTTACTCAGGTTAAAGGTTAAATGTTACTCATACCCTCATGGGATCTATCTGTAGTCCTTGCAGGACTGATGCAAGATATCTTTGAACCGCTCAAATCAGGTACATTTTACTAAAGACTGTGTTCCTAACAGTGTTAGTCTCCTGGTGGAGAGTCTTGAAGGAGAAAGCTATAGTTGTTTCATTGCTGTGTACACATTGAACACTTATGTGTACTGAACCCACAGCTTTAGAAGCTGTTAAGCATATTGGATGCCATTGCCTTGCCAATCTGCCCAGCAAGAAGACCTACCTGTATACTGTGACTCATTCTAAATCACACCAGCATGTTTGCAAGATTCCACAATCTCTGTGCCAGTCTCTTCCTGTGTATTAAGTAATAACATGTAAATTAGGAAGAGATGGCTTGGTGCTACACGTGCACATTCTGCTGTTCTAGTAAGTTCCCCAGTCTGCAAACCCTACGCAGAGTTCCACGGAGACCCACTGCAGCCTGACTCAGCGGAGGAGACTTATGCTTGGCCCAGCACTTGTATTATTCCCCTTCAGTCAGCCTCAGAATTGGGCTAGGTGCTCCAACTTATGTTGAAGAAAAGGACGAGCAACACTGGTCTAGCAAAGAGGGTCTTTGCAAGAAAAACAATACTCAATCAGCAGATTGCATTACAAGGTCTACCTGAGTGGTGATGTCTCTGGATTTATAGTGTGACTGTAGTCTCTTATGTGATAAGTTTTACAGATGCTTGAAATTTAGACTTCAAATTACAGTTTGATGTGAAATGTAACCTCTAAATTCTTGACTCATGACAAGGAATTAACTGAACAAGGGATGTCATCAAGGTATATTCTCTGTTGTTTTGGTCCAATAAGCAAATCCTGAATTTAGCAATAAAAAGTAATCAAATTTAGCATTAGCTACATCAGTGGTCCCCAACTTTTTAATTCCAACCAACTCTGATACAAGTTGAAAAAAAAAAAACTGTAGAGTTTGTCTGAGATAATTGGTTTACTGATGTGTGTACATTCCATACGAAACATGAAGCTGATTGGTCAATTTATGTCACTACTGACTTGCGTTGCACTCGCAGCTTTCTGAAGATGTTTTCAACTGGGTGTGTCTGGAAGGCATGAGCCCATTGCGTCACTTGAACACGTCAATATGCGCGCACAAGCCATGCGCCTCCATTGGAAATAACAAACTTGTGTGCGGTAAAAATATGATATGTGAACTATATTGTATGTGATTTTCATACACAGACATGCTGGATTCACCTGATTTTTTAACAAATGGGTTGCGGATAATTCCTTGACAGCTTGTGGGTCTTTCACTCTGCCTTTTTCTCTTCGCAGATAAATTTTCTGTCTGTTTTGGAAAAGCATACTCATTTTGCTAGCTTGTGGGTTCAATTATGGCGCTCAAGTGACCAAGATGTAACAGAGAATGTAGTTTTTCAAAATAAAAAGAGTCTTCAAAATAAATGATAATTCAGACTCAGATCCATGACACTTGATCCATGGTCCAGTACCGGTCCACGGCCCAAGGGTTGGGGACCACTGAGCTACACATATATCTCTGACTGTTTTGAATTCAAACAAATCATCAGGCTGGGAGGAGATGTATAGTTGGGTAATGTCTGTAAACAGTAGCATTTTTTTATTATTATATCTCCTAGCATTTATAATGAGAACAACTCATCCTTCAGTTAGAGGGTTGTTGATTTACTGTATTTAACTGTACCATTAAGAATAAATCATTACACCAACTTTCAAAATCTATTTGAAGGTGACAGCTGCTTAGTACCTTGTGTGTTTAAAAACATTTGCAATTGATAGAGGAATATAAATGACAGGACTGTTTGTAGAGAAGGGCGGAAAATAAAATTCCCAGAGTTCATCTTCTTTCATTGACTCTTAATCAAGGAGACAAGCCATGTGGAAATGCAGCTGCTTTGATGGAGGGGATGGAAGGAGGTTGAAATTCATGGCAGTGTGCGGCCGGGCTTAATTGCATATTTGCCAGCTCTTAGCAGGTCAAGTGGAAGACAATGGCAAGCTGTGCAGGCAGGTATAGGTGAATTTATGTTTATTTTTTTATTGGACTGACTGATAATTTTTGGTTATGTTTTCCCTGCTCTTTTCCACTTTTGTAAATCTAGAATTATCTAGAATTAGGAGAATTAAAGAGTAATGTATATGCAGCTGGGTTTTATCACATTGAAGCCAGACAGGCTTATCTGTAGTGTGATGCAAAGCAGAGACACTTTTTTTTATATGAGTTATACTTTTTAATTAAACAAGAGATGTTAGTTACGTTTCCATCCACCTATTTTTATGTGCATTTTGGATATGCGCATACAAAAATGGTTGATGGAAACACCAAGATGTGCATAACTGAATAGGATAAACTTTTTATTCAATAAGAAAATATGCGCATAAACTGCAATGCACTTTTACCCAGCAAATTCTAGGATGCCCATTAAAAAAAGTCATGTGATTTTTGTTACAAGAGATCATGTGATGATGATGATGATGTGTGTGAATGGATAAGCTAAACATCTGACATGTTGTTTTGGTCATTCTAAAACACCTTAACCTTATATTGTTTATGACCTCCAAAATCAAAAGCGGCTGTGCTCCGCGTCTGACGCCTTCAAACGCCACTGCACGTTCACTGCGTGTTAGGATTGCTTCTGAGGAAAAATAAAGTCATTTATTACATGAAGAAAAGATTCACGCAGCTTCTCCTAACACAGCAAATTCCATTTTTACTGTTGATATTTGGTGCCAGTTCATCAGAAAGTGACTATTTTGTTCTCTTTGACTCGTTGGATTGAAACGCTGCTTTAATCACACATCTTTTATGCAATATTCCAGTTTTGCGCATAAAGTTAAATAGCATTTTTGCTGAAAACTTAGCTACTATTTGGCCAAGATACTGCTATTTGAATATCTAGAATCAGAGGGTTACCAAAAAAATCTAAATACTGAAAGAAATGCCTATAGATTTGTTCAAATGAAGTGTTTAGCAATGAATATGACTAATCAAATATTGAGTTTTGACATGTTTACATATTAAGCCTGTGCTATTATTTTAATCAGAATTATCAGCGAATAATGTATATCAGAATTCTAAGATTGACCAATCAGTATCAAGTATTCCAGAGAGACATAGTAAAGTGATATTAGATCACAACCTGTGTGGCCTGCAGAAGACCAATATTGTTTTTAAAAAGCCATCTGATGCATTTTGCAAATGAAAAAAAAGGCATTTTCCATCTGACATTATGACTTATCTAAGAATATGGGAATGCATTGAAGGGAGTGGAGTTTCTGAAGGATGTCCACTCCAGAATGGAGTAATATGTATAATTTATTATGTCTTTATGATTATTAATAAAGTTGCATGTTTAAGGGCCTAGATTATTTTATAAACTTAGTGTCATCCCTTTTCAGAGTAAACCTGGAATGATATGTGTCATTGTTTTTTTTATGCCAAATGATTTGTTTCTTCAGGATCTACCATGGAGACCTGTGGAATTGTGCTCTTGATGGATTTGGAGTTATCTGCATTTTATGTATGCATTCTTTTAATGTAAATTCCTTTGTATGCAAGATATAATTTGTGTTGTAGCAAGCTGTCAATTTGGATGTTGATGATACCAGTTTTGGACCATTTTCGCTAAAACAGCTGAGAGTACAAGAAACAGCCTTGAGTATAAAACAAATTGTACATGTGTGTGTTCTATTTGTGGATCATTTTACAGGTCTGGGTCAGCTCTGAATAGTATAGTGGCTGTCTGACTTTTGCATGTGGCACACACACACACACACACACACACACACACTCATACCGCTAAGTGATGCACTGAGTGTATGCTTTGCTAAAAAGGTAGGCTTTTATTCTAGTTTTGAATTGCGAGAGTGTGTCTGAGCCTCAGACATTATCAATAAGGCTATCCAGACTTTAGGGGCCATAAATGAGAAGGCTCGATCTCCTTTACTCGACTTTGCTACTCTAGGTACTACCAGAAGCCCTGAGTTTTGAGATCTTAAAGAGCGGGTTGGATTGTAGCGAGACAGAAGGTTGGTTAGATAAACAGGAGCTAGATTATTTAAAGCTTTATAGGTAAGAAGCAGTATTTTATATTCAATACGAAACTTAACAGGCAGCCAGTGAATAAACTATTGACCACCTAAAAATGTGAAATGCAGAGAGTTAGACCTGTACATTATTGAGCTCATCCAAAATTTGCACAGTATGGTGAAAAGCCCTACATTAAACGCGGTCACGAGTACAAAACAAACTGATGTACAGTTTGTGCATTAAAAATGTATTATAAATATACATTTTATTAATTCCCAGATTCATTTTATTCACTTCTATGCACTATATTGTAATAAGAGGTCAAATTATGGTTACAAATAGTGATGTTAGACAGAAGCGGTTTTCATGTTGGTCTACACTCATGTTCTGTCTTTTGCTTATTCAGAGGTTCACACAATCACTAATATCCAGGCTGTATTCAGCCCAGATGGTTTCTGTGCGTTAAGAACAACCACAGCACAATCCCATTCAGTGAGACAGGACATCAATGAGTCAGGTCCACAAGACTGATTCACAGTAAAGGCTTTGGTGATGGGACAAATGTCTACATAAATCCCTTTGGCCAGTCTGAACACGCTCACCTGCGACCTGTTTAAACCTGCACCTTTACTATGACTTACACTCACTGTGCTCAAGGCCACTGGTGTCATCCATCCATGTCCAGACTGCAGGTCTGCTTCTAATTTATTTGGACAGAGAAGAACTGGTCCCCCAGTTACTTTCAAGGTTTTTTCCCTTTTTTTCTCAACTGGTAGTGTTATGGTTTCTTTGTACTGTTGCCTTTAGGTTTGCTTGGATGGGTTATTAGAATTGCCTTTCAATAGACCATCCTTCAACAGTGACCTTTGTATTTAATCAAGAGCTACACCAGCATTCTACCATTATTCTGCTGCCTACCAAATATAAAGAGTATGTTCCACAATTATGAAATTTTCTCATCTGGCTTTTATAATTTGCTTTTCATCCTTGTAATTTGAAAGTTTTACAACATTGTCTTACACATTGTAAAAAGCACAATTATGAGCTGCTGCCATCTGGAAGAAGGTTTCGAGGTATTAAAGCCTGCTCGGCTAGACTACTCAACAGCTTCTTCCCACAGGCTATTAGAGCCCTCAACTACAGTCAATTTACCCCCCTCTGAAATCTCATCCATGATGTTCACTATAAATGTACCACAATCATGTTGCATTGCTTGCTTCAACCTTAAATAACTCTTTTGCACAATATTCACCTTTAATTCCTCTCTCAAAAAGTTGAAATTACTTGTTTTTTGTCTGTTTTTTTTTTTTTTGGTTTGACAAAAATCAGTAACATGTTTGTACAGCTACATTTAACACGTTGACTTAACCTAAAGAAAATTTTTCTTCATTAAGTTTAAAAGATTAGTTTTATGATCTAAACTTACAAGTTCACCCAAAAAAGCTTCTGCCAACTTGTTATTTTAAGTTGAGTTAATCTCAGACCTCCTCACTTGAAAAAATAAAGGTTGCAGTATTTCTAATTGTAAAAACAACGACAAAAATAATAGTAACACAAATAATATTAATGATATTATTAATACAACAACAATAACAACAACAAAAGTTCTACTGCAATAATGCTATTGGGGGCGGGGGCAATCTAACAATCAAATAATAAATCCAAATGCATTCTCAAATGAGAAATCAAATGTATTTGATATTTAATTTTCATGATCAACTCAGTAAAATACTGTAATAATAATTAAATGACAAATCATATGCTCAAACTATAATTCAAATGGAGAAACTGGTTTCTGCTTCCTCCCGATTACGCACACACACAACTGGAAGCTCATGATTGACTGATTACTAGGACTATAAAAACACCTCATTCACACTCTTAGCTGAGTCCTGTTTTTCCCTGTGAAGCATTACAATGTGGTTTTCCCTGACTGTCCTGCCATGTTTTGATCCTTGGCTTGCTTAGCATTATTGTTGTTTTGCCTCCTGTCCTGTTTCTAATTCTGTGTCTAATACATGTTTTTAAATGTTAACATTTGTCTCTGTTTTAGTTTTTTCTTTTTTAATTGAACTATGTTTGTTTGTTCTGATAATGTATTATTTCTTAGTACCAATTTCTAAAATAGTTTTTTGTTCACTCAACTTCAGACATTTTGTGGAGTCATTCAGGTTCCTGGGCACCACCATCTCTCAGGACCTGAAGTGGGACACTCACATTGACTCCATTGTCAAAAAAGCTCAACAAAGGCTGCACTTTCTTTGTCAGCTAAGGAAGTTCAACCTCCCAAAGGAGCTCCTGAAACAGTTCTACACCTCCATTGATTCAGTCATCTGCACATAAATAACTCTCTGGTTTAGCTCAGCTACCAAATCTGACCTCCGAAGACTATGTTGAATAGTTCGGACTGCTGAGCGAATCATAGGTACATCCCCTCCCTACTTTCCAAGAACTGTACTTATCCAGAGCGAGCAGAAGGACTGCTAAAATCACTCTGAGCTGCTCACACCCAGCACACTGCCTCTTTGAACATTTATCTTCTGGTTGACGCTACAGAGCACTGCGCACCAGAACAGCCCGACACAGGAACAGTTTCTTCCCTCAGGCAATCCATCTCATGAACACTTGATGATAGTAATTGTGGAACCAACATCACTACCTGCTATACACTTTTTATGGACACATTTATTTAACAACACAATTCACATGCTTATTTGCACATAACAGCTGCACATATAACGCTGTATATAATAATATACACATGTACAATAGTACATACACTTGTCAATTTGTATATTTGCATTCACTACTTTTTAAAATATATTTATTATCTGTTTTTCTAGTCCTGTCTCTGTAATTCTGTTGCACTGTAGAAGCTCTTTCACAAAAACAAATTCCTCGTATGTGTGAACATACCTGGCAATAAAAGCTCTTTCTTTCTTTAGGTCAGTGCAACTGATGTTTGCGAAAGTTGAGTAAACAAGAAAAAACGAGAGGAAATAAGGCTTATGGTTTTTTTTTTGTTCACTCAACTTCAGACATATTAGTTCAGTGAAACTGATGTTTCAAAAGTTGAGTACATGAGGACAAATGAAAGGAAATAAGGATTATGTTCTTTGTTTTCACTTAACTTCAAGCATTCCAGTTCTACCAACAAATAATATTCAGTTAGCACAAATTAAAAGGTTTTGTTACAGAGTAGGTCGCCTTTCCAGAAAACTAACAATCTTATGTTAACATAACTAAATGCTTTTGTATTACTTACAAAATTGTTTAGGTCAGTTTACAAAAGTTGAGTGAACAAGAAAAAGTGACAGGAAATAAAGTTTATGAATTTTTACAGTGTAACCTGCCTTATGTGTATAGTTAAGCATTTTATAGTATATGTTTGTTATGCATAGGTTGTGTTTGTATTTATGAATAATTTATGTATCACCGTTGTCCTGCGAGACATGACATTTCGTTACTCTGTACCGTATGTACACACATGTAGAGGAATGACAATAAAGCTTGACTTGACTTAATGGCTTTAGTATAATCTGATTGTCACAATATTTCCCTCTTATGCCAATATTTTTAAGATAAAAAAATGTTTTATATATGCTAGAGATGTCAACTTTGACTTTAAGAAATGTGACCCTGTACCCCAAAGCCATGTAAATGTAAATACAGCCTTATTCCAAAATGGATTAAATTCATTAATTTCCTCAAAATTCTACACACAATACCCCATAATGACAATGTGATAAAAGATTTTTTGAAATTGTTGCACATAAAAAACTGAAAAATCACATGTACATAAGTATTCACAGCCTTTGCTCAATATTTTGTTGATGCACCTTTAGCAGCAATTACACCCTCAAGTCTTGAAGATGATGCCACAAGCTTGGCACACCTGCCTTTGGGAATTTTTGCCCATTCCTCTTTGCAGTACCTCTCAAGCTCTATCAGGTTGGATGGGAAGCGACAGTGTACAGCCATTTTCAGATCTCTCAGAGATGTTCAATAGGATTTAGGTTTGAGCTCTGGCTCGGCCACTCAAGGACATTCACTGAGTTTTTGTGAAGCAACTCTATTGATATTTTGGCTGTGTGCTTTGGGTCATTGTCCTGCTAAAAGATGCACCGTCAACCCAGTCTGAGGTCAAGAGCACTCTAAAGCAGGTTTTCATTCACGATGTCTCTGTACATTGCTGCATTCATCTTTCCCTCTATCCTGACTAGTCTTCCAGTTCCAGTTAACGCCTGGCATTCACTCTTTTCAAAAAAGAGTTCAATTTTAGTCTTATCAGACCAGAGAATGTTGTTTCTTAAGGTCTGAGAGTCCTTCAGATGCCTTCTGTCAAATTCCAGGCAGGGAGTGGCTTCAGTCTGGCCACTCTACCATACAGACCTGATTGGTGGATTGCTGCACAGATGGTTATTCTTCTGCAAGGTTCTCCTCTCTTAACAGAAGAACGCTGGAGCTCAGACAGAGTGACCATCGGGTTATTGATCACCTTCCTGACTAAGGCCCTTCTGTACCGATCACTCAGCTTAGATGGCCGGCCAGCTCTAGGAGAAGTCCTGGTGGTTCCAAACATCTTCCACTTATGGATGATGGAGGCCACTGTGCTCATTGGAACTTTCAGAGCAGCAGAATTTTTTTCTATAACCATCCCTGGCCTTGTGCTTCGAGACAATCCTGTCTCTGAGGTCTACAGACAAGTCCTTTGTCTTCATGCTTGGTTTATGCTTTGACATGCACTGTCAATCCTGGGACCTTATATAGACCGGTGTATGCCTTTTCAAATCAATGTGAATAAAATGTTCAAATCAACAGAATTTACCACAGGTGAACTCAAATTAAGCTGCTGAAATATCTCAAGAATGATCAGTGGACACAGAATGTTCCTGAGCTCAATTTACAGCTTCATGGCAAAGGCTGTGAATACTTATGTACATGTGATTTTTCATGTTTTTTTTATTTTTAATAAATTTGCAACAATTTTCAAAAATCTTTTTTCACATTGTCATTATGGGGTATTGTGTGCAGAATTTTGAGGAAATTAATGAATTTAATCTATTTTGGAATAAGGAGTAACAAAAAATGTGGAAAGAGTGAAGCGCTATGAATATTTTCCTGATACACTGTACTTAGCAAAGGCAGCATGGTCGCTCAGTGGTTAGCACTGTCACCTCACAGCAAGAAGGTCAGTGGTTTCAGTCCCGGTTGGGCCAGTTGGCATTTCTTATGCTAGCTCCAGTTTCCCCCACAGTCCAAAGATGTACTTTATAGGTGAATTGAATAAACTAAATAGTGCATGAGTGCATGTGTCAATGTGAGAGTGTATAGTTGTTTCCCAATGCTGGATTGCGGCTGGAAGGGCATCCGCTGCCTATAACATATGCTGGATCCCGCATTTGTGTGGGTTTCCTCCAGGTGCTCCGGTTTCCCCCACAGTCCAAAGACATGTGGTACAGGTGAATTTGGTAGGCTAAATTGTCCGTAGTGTATGAGTGTGTATGAATGTTTCCCAGAAATGGGTTGCAGCTGGAAGGGCATCTGCTGTGTAAAACATGTGCTGGATAAGTTGGCGGCTCATTCTGCTGTGGCGACTCCTGATAAATAAGGGACCAAGCCAAAGAAAAAATGAATGAATGAAATACTTAGCAATGCATATTACTACTTGGAAATCGAGTTCTGATATATTTACAGTAATGCATTTACAAAATATCTTGGTGAAACAGGATATTTATTTAATATTCTAATGACTTTTGCAAACAAAAGAAATATCAATAATTTTGAACCAATCATTTTGGCTAAATATACCATTGGGTCAATTTAGAAACCTTTGTAATTCAATAAAGTTGAACTTACATGTTACATACATATGAAGTTCACTGATCTCTGAGGCATCACACATGCATTTAAACGTAATGATATTGTCAAGTTTTTAGTATTGTTTTAAAAGCCTGTTGAATCAGTATATAAATACATAATAAGGTTTCATAAGAGAACTTGAAAATGTTCTATTGTTAATTATAATTTCTTACAATTTGACAAATTTGTAGCACACAGATATTTGCCTGCTATTTAAATTAAATATTTATCTACATGCTGTACATGTGAAGTTGCTGTTGTGATTCTCCTGTGTACTTTGTAATCTGTGTTTTAACATCCTTGCCTTTCTAAACATATAGCCTTTCAAATTGATATATTGTGCATGTTTTCATATATTATGCGCAGCATTCATCAAACCTTACACTCTTTGTCTTTGTCACCAAATACATGTTCTTTGTAGTTCATGATTAAATGCATGAAGAATTCCTCTCATCTATAGAAGTGCTTTTTTTTTCTCCAGGCATTTCTTCAGCCTTTACAGCCTCATTACAGTAATAAGAACAATATTGAGTGCATCCTTTCAGAGAACATGAACACAAACACTGGTTAATGTACACTGATACTTGCAATAATGGTTTATCAGCCGAGCCAACTGCTTTTGCAGATGAAACAGATCTGATGTGCCTGAAATTCAGTTTTTTTTTTTTTGCCTTCAGGTTTCATTGTGGTTTCATTGATTTTCATTAGCTATGTTCCAGTCATGCACAAAGCATGATTTAAAGGGATACTTCAGCCAACAATAGACATTTAGTCATTATTTAATCACCCTCAAGGTGTTCTAAACCTCTATAGGTTTCTACAATCTGTTGAAACACTGAAGAAGATATCTTGTAGAAAGCTAAAAAAACGGTAAACAAAGTAGGAAAGACAAACACTAAATACTAAATACAAATACTATAAGCCTGGAATGGCAAAGCAAAAAGTGGAGTTAAGCAAGTAAACAAACCAAAGAAGCATTGTAAAATTTAATGGCCCATTGTTGCTTGCACATAGTTTTTTCAGACTACTGAAAAAAATGATATGCTATTTACCGTCATCACTGTATAACAGAGGCATTTCCAGGCCCTCTTCGACATTAAGCTAGCCTCCTCAAAACCCATTGCCTCTGGTTGAATGATAGAGAAACAGAATAGTTACTCAACCTCAGAAATATATCCAATCACCTGCTGTCTGACGATAATGGAGCCAGGTGGAGGCTGGTAATAGAAAATGTGAATTGCTGTGTGTCATGTCATTCGGCAAAAAAGAAGAAAAAAAAAAGTGATTATCAATATTTCACCTGACCCATCCTTCTGTCAGAGTCCATTTCCATCCAAGGATTCCATTAACCAGAATTCACATGGATACTGAGACCCAGACAATAGGAAAAAAAAATCCACTACTTAGGTTCTTTAGGATGTTGATGTGAAAGATGTAGCAGAGCCTAACATTTTTGATGATGGAGTCACAGGAAGCATGTTTTCCAAGGTATAAGTGACCAGAAAAGCTTCAATAATAAAAGGTATTTTTTGTCTTATATTATCTGTGCCGGATTTAGGCCCAATCCCAATTCTATGTTTGTACCCTTACTCCTTCCCCTTCTCCTTGGCCCTTGAAGCAGTGTGAATGGAAAGGGCTTCAAAATTTACCCCTAAGAAATGGGACAGCACTACAACAGCTGCACACAATATGAGATCAAACGATGGTGACTGTTATTCCAGTTGCGTTATTGTTTGGTATTTATCTTCAGGAAATCACTGAAGGCTGATATCATGTTATCATAACGATCTAATGTGGCAATAAGTTGGTAACTGTTCTGTGAACTTACAGTACACCCTGGCCATATTCATCTATGTAAACACACGAAAGCAACATCAACATTATAGCAGACACTGTAAAAAGCTCATTCTCAGCCACTAGACTTTTCTGACCAGGTATCCGTGTCAGAATGTTGTAGGACTACTATACAGGAGTTATCATTATGGATTATAGATAGCGAATTTTAGCGGTTTTTATTTTGCCATTTTTTTTTTACCATGAAGATAAATCACGAATGTTGTTATGAATGTATTAAAACATACAGTATGCTTGTTTGTTGTAAAAATTCGTAATAAGGACACAAAATACGAATTTGTGCATCTCTTTACTTCCGTGTCCATGCTTCTGTTGTAGCTGGTGTATTCTGGGAGTTTTCTTACCCAGGCACGTGCAGAGGGGTGGGCTTTGAGCACCTGCCCTTTTTCTCTCTGAAAAAATGCCCTCTAAATGAATAAAAGTGCCCCTAACTCTCTTCACCTGGCTCTTAACATCCACCCCCGGCCTTCACTTCGCGCTCCCCCCATCTTTAGTATGCTTTGAGCACCTGCCCCTATAAGGGTCTCTGTACGGCCCTGTTTTTACTCCTTGGTTTTAAGTATGGCCCTTAAAAATCTCAGTTTCGAGAGGTATGTAGCTCTTCCCCTATGCCTTCAAGCTAAAGAGAATTGGGACACCCCTACCCCTTCATGTGAATGTGCAAAAAAAGGTGTAGGGGTAAGGGGAGGATCTATGGGGGTAGAAATGGGATTGGGCCTTAGTCTACAAAGATAATGTCTTTACTCTGGCTTCTTTGTCACACTATAATGACTTAAAGCCTCTCGAGCATAACAGGCAGGTTGCCTGCAATTATCAAATAAAATACCATCTTTCATATTGATAATCCCTTTGCAGATATATGGCTCATTGTTGGCCAAGTTTTATGCATATCAACAGTTGTTTCTTTGGGGATGCCTTAATTAATTAGTGTCCTCATTTTGCTTCATGGAGGCAAAGAAGCATTTGACATCCTGCTGTATCTCTAATACATTACTTTTAGCAAGTAATATGGGCAACGCGGTGACGCAGTAGGTAGTGCTGTCGCCTCACAGCAAGAAGGTCACTGATTCGAGCCTCGGCTGGGTCAGTTGGCATTTCTATGTGGAGTTTGCATGTTCTCCCCGCGTTCGTGTAGGTTTCCTACAGGTGCTCCGGTTTTTCCCACAAGTCCAAAGACATGTGGAACAGATGAATTAGTTTGGCTAAATTGTCCGTAGTGTATATGAATGTTTCCCAGAGATGAGTTGCAGCTGGAAGGGCATCTGCTGTGTAATACATGTGCTGGATAAGTTGGTGGTTCATTCTGCTGTGGTGACCCTGGATTAATAAAGGGACTAAGATGAAAAGAAAATGAATGAATGAGTATGTATATATGTAGTGGCTTCAGCGTTGCCATGGAAATGTCTCCCTCACCATAATCACGACTCATCACGAGCTGATCAGGGACAGCTGTGGCCCTGAGGAAGAGGGGTATTTAAAACACGCCCCTGACGGCAGAGCACAACTAGGATGACAGCCAGGACCTACGCTGACTTCTCCCTCTTCCACTGGGCACCCTGACCGGCCCTTCACTGCACGAGCTCACCGGACCCTTTTGGACACAGAACTCACTGCCCTGCACATCTCCACGCACATTTTCCTTGCTCCACTCCCTAAATAAACACCCCTACAGGGATTTTCATTGCCTCTCTGTGTCTGTGTGATCTCTCCCCTGCGACAATACATACATTTGTTGTGCCTTCTATTATCAGCATTTTCTTAAAAATATATATATTATCTATAATATTTATATTATTCATTCATGTGGGGGACTTGA
>CAIGQZ010000276.1:552565-563282 GCA_903798205.1 Danio tinwini
GTGACTTTTAAGGGACTGTTTCATATGGATTAATTAATCATTCGTACTGCTCAATGAACGCAAACTATCGTAGATTATCAAAGACGCAAACCCCTCACTGCACGTCAGCTGCGCCTTCAGCAAACTTTCTAATTCCTGCAGCATGACGACTTTATGATTGTTTATGAGCGTCAAAAGTGGCTGATCTGTTCGGCGAAATATTAGACTGTGTGTCAACGCATATCAAACGACTTAAACGATATAACTAAAGAAATCTCCACTGTGCTGAGCAGCGCGTCGTTGATGACGTAAGCACACCCAGGCTCGAATGTAATGTGAGTGTGGGCCGTCGGGGGAGACGGGAGGGTGGACATACGTGCTTTGGCCCGGTTCAAGGTATAGTGTGAGTACGGCCTTAAATACATACCTCACTCAACAATGAACATTTACTCATTATTTAATCACCTTCAAGTGGTTCTAAACTTCTATAGGTTTCTATAATCTGTTGAACACTAAAGAAGATTGTTTTCAAGGAAGCAACACCCCTTGTAGAGTGTCCTCTCACCCCTTGGTTGGGATGGGAATGGCTGGCATTAGGCACAGTTTGCCCTATAACTAGTACACCAAGGCAATGGCATCTTCTATACATTTGACCAACCTTTATTTGGAGAGGGCACTTCCCATCTGCAGGCCTCCAAAACAGACAAATAACTTCTCAAACCTTCAAAGGTTCTGTGTGTGCTCCACATAAATGTGCAGAGTGAGAACAGAACACAGCAATTTTAGGGCCAGGTCTGCCTCCTACTGCAGTATGATAGGTGGCCAAGAAGGGTTTAGCTAATCAGAACAGAATGCACTGTTCTGCCATCCACTACGTCATGATGAGCAAAGATAGCAACAACATATGCCTTCAGTGTGGAGAGAGCCAACCCATACTCCAAAATATAATGAAGGAAGGGTAACACTATTATTGGGCAAGTGTGTGTTTCACTCGGTGAACAGACTACACTTCAAAGCATAACAGTAGGTCATGTGATGTGAGGTCACAGTAAGTCTTCCACGTTCTATCTAGTAGTCATACCTGAAGGTTCTATAGACCTGGACTGTCGATTGCACCATGTTCATGGGAAAGAAGGTTTTTCCTCAAGAAGAGTATTAGTCTCAAAAACCAGGTTGTGGTTTGTCAGTGTTATTGAATCAACAAGACCTGTTTCTTGACTCCCTGACTTTGCACAGTAATCTGCAAGAAGGTTCAATGAGGGAATGCATATTCATGCATGCTCTAGGGCCAACTGTATACCATTGCATCCTTGCTGAGGTGACAGTCAGTCAGGGAATAAAGCAGCAGGCAATGGGGGGTCTCAACCAAAGTAAAGGTCTACCTGAATTTTACCAAATTGTTCCCAAATCAGCTAGATAGTTCAGTCATAGAGTCACCACTCTTCCTGGAAAGGAACCTGTTGTGAGAGCCCATGGACTGCACAACTGATCTCTTGGAGAATGTGAATAGCATACAGTGATTTAATCTATGTGTGATGCAAAACGAGCAGGTAGCAAGCTTATGCACCATTGCTGTGTTGTCCATCCTGACCAAAACATGTATCACTCTCATGAAAACATGAAGATTGAGATGGACTGCCAACAGTTCCAGGCAATTCAGTCTTTACCCACTTTTTTGGTGTATGATGAAATACAAGCTGTGAAAATCGCACTTCAACTCTGGAGGAACATTCTCACTTGCATCCATAAGCAGGAGGACAGCGATCTCCACTAGCAAGACAGAGACATGAACCAGAGCCATCATGGTGTAATACACAACCCTAAAATTTGGGTGCTGTTTGCTGAACTAAATAACATAGCCAAGACAGATCATCTGAATAAGCCAGGAAGATATGCGCTTGGTAGCACTAGCCATGCTCCTGTACATAGAAGCAATTACAAACATACCAGCAGTGGTGCAGCCCTCTCCTATAAAAAAGGGGCTGTGATAGTGGTGTTGTGTTCCCAATTGTGGTGGAGGAACTGGGGAAATCTGACTGCAGGTTATGTCTGCAATATGGATTCTGCACTCAACCTCTCCCTACTGAGAACTCCTGGGTAAAGTCAAGAAAGTGAACCTTGTTTGTGTCCCTCATATCTGCCAGGTTTAGCTAGAGATAGCATGTCTGTGTCAGCAATGTGCCAGTGCTGCTACCCTTGTTGTCATCAACAAATAGTCGCTAGCAGTACAATGAATGTGCATAAGCCCTTTGAAGGAATCACCCTTATGCAGCTGGTAGCATAGAAGCGACTTGGCCCACATCAGTAAAGAGAGAATCTGAGGAGTGACTGTGTGTCTGCCACTTACATAGCCATACTAATGGGCCTATCTGTCATTGGCCTTTAAAAAAAAAAAAAACAAAGTCAGAGTGATTGATCTCCTAACTGGAATCTTCCATCTCTCACTGAGTATGTTTACATGGACACCAACACTCTGATTTTAATAATAATAATAATAATTCCTTACATTTATATAGTGCTTTTCTGAGCACTCAAAGCGCTTTACACATTGCGAGGAATCTCCTCATCCACCACCAGTGTGCAGCATCCACCTGGATGATGCGACAGCAGCCATTTTGCACCACACCACACACCAGCTGGAGAAGAGACAAAGTGATGAAGCCAATTATGATATGGGTAGGGTTAGGAGGCCATGATGGACAGAGGCAAGATTTGGCCAGGAGGCCATGGTTAAACCCTTATTTTTTTTTCGAAGGACATCCTGGGATTTTTAATGACCACAGATAGTCAGGATCTCGATTTACCATCTCATCCGAAAGACAGCACTCACTGACCAGTATAGAATCCCCATCACTATACTGGGGCATTAGGACCCACACAGACCGCAGGTTGGGCACCCCCTGCTGGCCTCACTAACACCACTACCAGCAGCAACCTAGCTTTCCCATGAGGTCTCCCATCCAGGTACTGACCAGGTGCAGCCCTGCTTAGCTTCAGTGGGCGACCATGTGAGAGTTGCAGAGAGCTAGCTGCCGGCAATTAAGACAATACTCTGATTAGTGATTTTTTTTATAACTTTAATTCAGTTAAAGTCATAATCAAACTGAAAATAAATTGAATTAAGATATGTATATGGTGTTACCACTTTGTCCAGTAGCTCGACATACGTCAGCGGACTTGAGATGCAGAGCGGAGTTGACCTAGACGACAGGGTTCAAGTCCAGCGAAGACTGGTTCCAGAAAGCAGGTAAGACAAAAACAAAAGCTAAAAAATAAAATAAACAAGTAAATAACAGGGTGACAATGTGGATAAATCTGAAAGTGTGATCAAAATCATGGGTCTTTTTCTGGATTATGTGCAATATGTGCTTTTTAAAACACTATTGGTTGGGTTTAGGGACTGGGGTGGGTGGGGGTATCGGTCAGTCAGTCAGTCAGTCGACAGTAGCTTCTGAGCAGATTTGAATGGCACTCACAAGTTCTGAAAAAGCGTACACAGTGGCCTCTAGTGGATTTGCGAATTTTTAGGTGCCATGACTATGCTCTCATCTAGTTCCTCTGGGTTTGTTGCAGGGGGAATAAATGAAATGACTGCAAATTTGCATCTGCCATCATGCAGAAATTATGAACTATGTGCTTTAACATTCAAAAATCTGCATAATACATAAATTACATAAATTGATACATTTAAATGTTAGTACACACTGACACTTAATCTCCTTTTTAATCTCACAAATTGTATTAATGTAAATTTGCAGGAAAAGTTTTTCTCAAAAAGTTTTGAATATGGTCTGAGTCGTTTCTATTATAATCAGTGCCTATTCAAAATGTTTTTTTTCTCCTAAGGATTGATCATTTTATCTTATTGCCCAAAAGCAATTGCATTCCTTTTCCTTTTTCAACCTGAGATTAACGTGAGTGCGATTTGAAAGGCTGCTGCCTTAATGACTTAGCCAAGCAAACATCCCCAGTGATCCATGTGGAGGTTTGTAAATCCATATGCAAAATGAGAATCTGCTGTTGACTGATTAGTTTTCAGGAAGACAATCTTTCCTCCCTATTGCCTAGATTAGTTGTGATCTTCCACTGCAAACATAGCTATCTGGATGTCATCTAGCTAACACTGGTTTTTGTCAGTCTCGATTCAATGCATCAATCTCCAACCCTGTTTCAAAACCTCACAATTAATCTGTGTGCACAATACTGATAATTAAGAGTGGAGTTAATCAAATCCCAACTATGCAGATGTTGGAAAAACTTTATGGTTGTAAATAACAAATTTTTTTCTAATACAGCCTAACATGATTTCTACAATAATTCAATTCATCTTTAATTTTCAATGTGAATTGTGTCAAAGCAGCTTTAACATAGAATTTCTAGTAAATTGAAACTGTGGCAGTCCAGTTTTCAGAGTTGAAGTTCAGTTCACTTCAGTGGGGTTTAAATGCTTTCACTGCTGGAAGTCCAAACATTGAAGAGCAAATCCATCAATGCGCAGCTCCTCAAGTCCCAAACCAAGCAAGCCATTGGCGACAGTGGCGACCAATTGTTGAAAGTGAGGGAAAAAACCCCAAGAGAAACCAGGCTCAGTTGGGCACAACCATTTCTCCTCTGGCCAACCTTCCTGTGCAGAGATGCAGTCTAGGTGGCTGAGGCTGGAGAACACTGGATGTCCATCGTGGAGAATTGCACCAGCGGGTGATCAAGCTGTCCCACGGGATCAATGCGAAGACTCATCTGTCACTGTGGTCTTTCAGAAATCAGTCTTAAGAATCTGTTGCATATGTTATATTACTCACTGCTGGCTGAAAATTACAGCAACAGTATCACAAAGTGGGAAAAATCTTGGGACTCAAAGTTGCAGGGGGGTCCTTAACAGTTTTGGTTGGAATTAATTATTCTTACAATACTGACAACATTATTTGGCCCAATCCCAATTCTGTTTTTGTATCCCTACTAAGTATCCCTAAGGGCTTCAAAATTTACACCAAAGAAATGGGACACCACTACAACACCTGCACACGTCATCATGCCATTGCGCTCTCTCGCTTCATATGAAATCGACGATCCCACTGCTGTAGTTATTCCAGTTGCATTATTTATTTTGGTATTTATCTTCAGGAAATCACTGAAGGCAATTATATCATGTTATCATAATGATATAATGTGGCAATAAGATCGTAACTGTACTGTGCATTTACACCGTGGCCATATGCATCTATGTTAACACACGAAAGCAACATTAACATTATAGCAGACACTGTAAAAAGCTCATTCCCAGCCACTAGACTTTTCTGACAAGGGTAATTGTGTCATTGAGTGTCAAGTGTCATTGAGTGTCAGTATGTTGTGAAACTGCTATACAGGAGTTATTATTAGGGATTATAGGTAGCAAAATTTAGCGGTTTTTATTTTAGCATTTAATTTTTTAAAGCATGACAGTAAACTCTGCATTATGAATGTATTAAAGGGCACCTATGGTGAACAATCTACTTTTCAAGCGGTTTTGACAGACATATGTGTAGGTATAGTGTATAGGCCATCATATTGGGGTGATATTAACACACCCAGTCCTTTTTTTTTCAATTTAACAACATAAAAACGGTGGACCCTTTGGAGCGGTTTTGAGACCGATTGCAACTTGACGTAGGAGTGCGGTCCCCCCGCCCATCGAATTGATTGACAGCTTTGTATTAACATGTCTCCATGATAACGTGTATAATCCTATCAACAAGACAGGACATGCGCAAAGCAACCGCAAATAAAATGTCTGTTTGATTTTGCTAGGATCATCAATCATCATCAAATATGATCAGGAGTGCATTTTACAACAGTGCATGTTAATGAAATTACAGCCATTTACTTCAACTTTACTTAATCAGCACAGCCGCATGTCAGTACTATTATAAAAGAAGATGCTTCAATCCCGATTTGTGGACGTTAAATCAGGTTTTTTTGTACATTAAGATAACAGACATCCATACAGCAGTGGTTATTAACCTGTATCCTGTCACATTTGCATGCAAAAAGAGTGCAAGGCAAAGCGCGCGCTGTCTGTGTGTGTGTGTGTGTGTATCTGTGTGTGTGTGTGAACTTTGTAACGACATTGTGTGTGACACATCGTTGCAGCTCCACAACAAATGCATCAAATACTCATCGGTAAAATTCTTATTGTAGTATTTCTCACAAACGTTACATGAGACTAGTTTCCTTTATGTCTGTTTGTTGTCTGAAGCAGCCGAGGGAGGAGATTAAGGCATGCTGACAGGCACATGGGAACGGTGAGCAGGGAGAACTAGCCTTAAAGGCGCAGTACACAAAAACCGCTACCTGATGGTTAAAGTTATACAATAGAAACTTCTAAAAGGTATAATAAATAATCTGATTGGTGTTTTGAGCTGAAACTTTACAGACACATACTGGAGACACAAAAGACTTATATTAAATCTGGAAAAAGGGGGTAAACTAGGTGCTTTTTAAAACATGTGCTTGTTTGTTGTAAAAAATCAGAATAATGACAAAATAAATTGTCTAAATGCACTTATTTGTGCATCTCCTGGCTTCCGTGTGCAGCCATGCTGCCGCTGTTGATGGTGTATTCTGGGAAATTTTCTTACCCCTTGGTTTCGAGTGTGGTCCTGATAAAATCTCAGTTTCGAGGGGTATCTGGTCCTTCGCATTAGCTCTACGCCTGTCTAAAGAGAGTTGGGACACCTCCACCCCTTTACTTAAACATGCAAAACGAGGGGTAAGGGGAAGGGCTAACAGGTTGAATTGGGATTGGGCCTTACTATTTTTATACTGCATGTTTTGACAGGATAATTTTTATACTACTGACTAAATCCTACAGTGAAAATTCATTCACAATTCTCACTCAATATCCTGCCTTTGTCTGAAATAAGTCACTAGAGGATTAAAATTGGTTGTGAACTGCAATTCACATAAATAAAGGATAAGCCCCAGAGCTATCTACAGAATATCCTGGCTCGGATTCTTAGCAACAGTCACACCAAGGACAGAGGGACATAACTCAAATGATACGTCATCAAGGTCTCTACTGGGAGAACAAAAACATCCATGCTGCTCAAGGGGGGGGGGGGGGGGTGTTTATTAAAGTTATACACAATCCATTATGTATACATTAAAATAAAAGTCAGAATCAGTCTCTGAGTTTTTAAAAAACTAAAAAAATAGGACATAACCTAGCTACAAAGTGTTAATGACATCATAGAAAACAGTTCTCTAACATTGGAAGGGGCAATGCCATTCAATGACACAATACATAAATCTCTGTAATTTGTGAGGGGTGTTTCACCTTGCTTATGGCCCAAACTGCCAAGATGTTTAATCTGTTAACCTTAAAGCAATAGGCAATCATTTTTCTTTTGTTTACAATTGTGGAGGCAGCGCACCCTATGGCTCATTGGAGAGGATAAAAATGGATGTCTTAAGAGCTTGCGAACCATTCCCCAGACACTTAGCTAAAGAAATTGCAGCAGTTCTTTTTAGATATTGAGGGTTTTCTATACTTATAAGTGGCTTAAATTGGAATTCCACCCCTCTCGCTTTGGCCCAATAATCAATGTCTTGAGGACAAGGAATCTCATGATGAGCAATGAGGGGGCTTCATTGTCTTTTTTATTGTCCCTGGAACTCATGATCTGCAGTGGAAGTGATGGCACATATCTTCGCTTGACACGTTGTGGGGGACAAAATGACAGAGGGATCCAAAATTGATTTTGCACAGATACTAAAACAAACAAGGTCATATTTGGCTGGGGAGCTAATAATGCCCACGATCTGCACTGTGAAATCGCCCTCTGCTTCTGGCAAATGGAAAACACTGAGGTATAAATAAGGATGATTGCTCGTGTTCTGGTTCAAATGGAAATGTGAATTGCTCTTAAATGGACAAAAAGCTGAGAAGGGTGCAATCCATTTACTGTGCCCAAGAACCTGAGAGATCTAAGCCGCAGTTGCTGGATTCATCCAGGAAACAGGGGTCAAAGATGCGCTAAGCTTTGGAGATTTAGAAATATGTCAAAACATTATATATTGTATATTATATATTATATATTATATATTATATTAGTGTCTTGGCCCTAAAGAGCAAGTAGTATTGAAAACATGTGTAGATTAAGAAACATAGTTGAGCATTTTAGCTCTGTGCTGCTTATTAGTTGTTAGTAAAGTTGTAGTTGGGTTTAGGTATTGGGTAGGATTAGGGATAATTTTTTAATATCTTGTATGTCAATAATAATCAGACTATAGTAAGCCAATAGTCAATAGTGTGAATTGGTATTTTAAACTAAAGTGTTACTAAGAATATTTACAATTATTATGCTAAGTGCAATTCCATACTACAATGTAAAAAAAGTGGTCAACTTCAATTGTCATGTCAAATAGATATGATTACATGAACTTACATTTTACACTGTGACTTGACCAGCAAGACAGTATTTAGTCTAGTACAAGGGTGCCAAACTCGGCCTTGAAGAGCCGGTGTCCTGCATATTTTAGTTCCAACCCCAATTAAACACACTTGAATCAGCTAATCATGCTCTTTCTAGATATACAAAAACTTCCAGGCAGCTATGCAGGACACCGGCCCTTCAGGACCGAGTTTGGGCACCCCTGGTCTAATATATCAACCTAATATATCTAATACAACCAATCCATCCATCCGTCTGTCCGTCCGTCCGTCTGATTCATTCATTCATTCAACACATGCTCATTCTGAAAATGTCCCCTATATACATTTCTGGAGATTACAAATTATGTAGCCAGTAGTACGCATAGCTGCATTTCATCTTTAAAGCGAACTATACGGGTTGGTATAACACCATTCCTTCTCATGTGTCAAATAGCTCGCCATGTACATCAACGGACTTGAGATGAAGAGAGGAGTTGACCAAGATGACAGGGTTCAAGTCCGCTTAGGAACAGTTCCAGAAAGCAGGTAAGACAAAAACAGAAGCAAAAAAATAAAATAAACAAGTAAATAACAAGGTGAAAATATGGTAAAATGTCAGTTTAGGGAAGTGGGTAAGCGGGTCAATCAGTGCTTTTGAAAAAACTATTAGTTGGGTTTAGGGAAGGAGGATGGTGTCATTCAGTCAGTTAATCAGTTGTCAGCGGGCTCTGGTGGATTTACGCAAGAACAGCAGGTGCAAATGACAGAGAAATTTGAGATTTAAAAGTGTACACATCGGTACACAGATTTTCAAAAACAAAAACTGCAAAAAAACGTACCTCCTGGGACGTATTTGGCATTCTCCAAAAATGTATATAGTTGTACGTTTTCAGAATGAGCCTGGATTGCAAATAGGTGTTAAGCGATTGCTATGCTTTGTTTTGAGTGACTTCCAAGCAGTTCCCAAGACATTGTGTGTTTGTATGTGGTTTCTTGAGTGCAATTCTAGACACATATACATTTAAACAAGTACAAAGTACAGGCTGCATACACTGTATAATATTCTTTAATTGCCTTTGGTCACCCAGGGGTACAACTGAGTGTCAGAGAGCTTTCCAATATATTTTTCTAGGATCACAGAGTAAAAAGAAGTTGAATTTCCTACTGTTTGATCTAAATATCAGTTTGTTCCCTGCCACTATGGAATAAGGTTTATACAAAACAATTTTCTAAGATTCATGTTATTAATATAATAATGATTTATTTTTTCTCAAGGCTTTCATAATGGCACGTCATGATTTTGCCAAGTACAATGCAATCCTGGATTAACATTTATGTTGATCCTGGAACATTATTTTTGTTCAAAAAATAGCTGTACCCAACCATAGCTGTAAATTATTCCTAAAATCAGCATTCATTCAATCATTCATTCATTCATTCATTCATTCATTTATTAATTCATTCACTGACTTCATTCTTCAACTTCATTCATAAGGGGATGCACAAGAAAAGTATATTTTACAAGAAAATATAAAATGAAATGTCTACCTACCGTAAGCATTACTATGCTCGCAAATGTGTCTTGAAAAGGTGAGCAGAATTGAACCTTCTATGTTTTATGTTTTTGACATTTCCTTCATAAAGTGAAATCTGACCATAAAGGAGCATTATATTTCTGCTGAACTCTTTTAAAATTTTACCCTCTGCAAGCATATTGATACAGAAAATATGCTGTATATATTTTTTTTTATATGACACATTATTACCCAATGTACTTAAAATACCATGATCAACGACATTGATTATAGTGGCACATTTCTACAACCAAGCAATAATACTATTGTGGGGCTCAGGAATTGCAGGGACAAAGGGAACTGTGCACACACTATGTTTGGACATGATATTTTATCCTCTCCTGATTTCAGATTCATAGCCTCTGTAGTTGATCAATTTCAATTTCAACTCCACCTCAGAGCTAATCTGAGAGATCTTTTATTGCTTTCTCACAGAGTTTTACACCAGCAGCTGCTCCTCTGGAGACCAAGAGAGGGACTTTATATGATTTCTCTACTATTTGCACTTGGTTTCATTGTTCATAGTCAACGTCTACCTGACAGACAAATTGAGCAGCCTGTACAGATTGACTTAAGCCATGTATCTTTTTTGCAGTGGGCCCTTGAGAAATATCACCCAGGATACATTACATAAATGAAACGATGGATAGAATAAAACTAGACATTTCTTATTAATTAAAAAAAAACATTATTATATTACATTGTTATATTATATTATATTATATTATATTATATTATATTATATTATATT
>CAIGQZ010000276.1:612844-627732 GCA_903798205.1 Danio tinwini
TAATAATAATAATAATAATAATAATAATAATAATAATAATAATAGCAATAATACTTTCTTCTTTGTTAATTTATTTAATGATGTTTAGGGCTTGAAATTAACTGTTTTACTTGGTAGCACCGGTGCTTCCAACTTCAAAAATTTAGGAGCACCAGAAAAAATTTAGAAGCACCCACCAAAAATGAATGAGCACCACTGCAAATTGTATATTAAGAGATTTATTGTATTTGAAAACAACATCAATCAGGACCAACAAAAAACAGAAACAACTAACTAATGCTGTGATGACTTATTGATAGCTGTGCAATAATTCCAAAATGAATGTCTAATAATTCTAAAATATTATTAATGATGATGATGATGTCAATAATATTTGTCATTATCATGCTGCCCTGAATGTGCTTGAATGCGAGTTATGTACTGTAAAAGGTCCTGCTGTTACTTTATGAAAAATAAATTTATGGTTTGCATCAAACAAAAATGAAGCATTGCAGTAAGACATATTTGTTTTGCACTATTGTTTTTATATGCATGTCAATTTAATAAATAATATTTCTGCTACAAAACAAACGTAAGATTATAATAAATCATTCAATCCAATGCTGAAAGCTGCAAAGCAGTCATCAGTAACTAAATAGAAAAATAATATACATCTCAAGAAAGAATGGACCAAAGAAAGTAAGAAAAGTCTCACTTCTACCACTCTTTAAAGGTTTTGGTTTTGGTTTGTGTCATTGTAAGTTATTATGTTACTCGTTATGCAGTGATTTTCATTTTTCTGTGTTTGTGGACAAGCAGGCGAGTCGGCCGACCCAATATAAAAGCAGGCAGAGCAGGATTCTGGTAATGACCACTGGCGCAAATACCGTTCTTTGTTATGAGCCGCAGATTCAGTTTAAACTTAGTAAAGGCGAGCTTCTTTGGCGATGATGTGTACAGTGTTTGATTTTACATTTAGCGGACATTTGCGCTGAACACGCAGGGAATGCAACACATCGAGATTCGGGCACCTTCTCCGAAAACACTCGATTGATCTCAGCTGGCGCCCTTAAAACCTCCTTGTTTTCTGACAGCGGAAAGCCTTGAGTGATTGACAGATATTATGAACCAATATAGCAGCAGGGAAGTCCGATTCAGAACGTTTTTAGCAAAAAATCGAAACAAGTCGCACTATACCAATATATGCAGACGCACAAATGCTTCCAAATATATTATGTCACATACATTAAATTTCAGGCGCATATGCAACCAAAATGGTCACAATTTCGAGCCCTGATGTTACATTTTGACTATTGGTCACTTTGATTTGACTCTAGTCACAACTAGGGCTGCAACTAACAATTAATCTGAAAATGGATTAGTTGGGTGATTATTATTATCGATTATTAATATTAATATTATTTCGATTAATTAAAAAAAATCTAAATATAGGGTGGCACGGTGGCTCAGTGGTTAGCACTGTCGCCTTGCAGCAAAAAGGCCGCTGGTTCGAGTCCCGGTTGGGCCAGTTGGCTTTTCTGTGTGAAGTATGTATGTTCTTCCCATGTTCTCGTGGATTTCCTCCGGGTGCTCCAGTCCAAAGACATGCGCTATAAGCTTATTTCACGTGGCCGCCATATTAAAGAACGAAAGCGAGGCTGCGGTGGGAAGAAATCCGGAAGTATAGGATCAGCACTGTAAACATTGCAACAACATGCTGCTCTACAAAGCTCCAGCTGTTGCCGCAATTTCAAAACGCAGAAATGGTGTGAACATCACTTTATTATCATTCAGTTAAGTTTAATTCAAACAATTAAAGGCATATTAGGCATCAGACAACATCACAATCTCTTTAGGAGTAATACGGCTTATGTGTCCTCCTAGACTTCAGTTCATGGCACTAAGTAAACACCATGAGGACGCTTCTCTGCTTCAGCCTATGTAACCTGGTGAATGATAAAACTATGCAGTCCTCTGTAGCACACCCTCAGGTTGTCTGTAATAGTGTCGTAATGGTACTGAAGTTTTAAAAATGCCCATTTCCCGCTGATATTTAAGTGCCGCTGAGCGCGTTCTTAAACAGCTGATTGGCCGTAGTATTCACCAGTGCTCAACAGAAATGACTGTGATTGGCTGTGAAAGTAATTTCTTTTATACAGTATTTTTAGTACTGAAATATTTGTATCGTAACAAGTCTAATATAGTGAAAGAATCAGTTTATTAACTAGAGTTTGATAAATGGCACCTAAAACGTGTTTGGAAAAGAACACCTTAGTTAACTAGTACCATTTCCCTTAACTTAGCTGAAGATGAGGTCCGATATCGATTTTTGTTTTCACTATTTATTCTGAACAGACCTTCGGGTCACTCGGTAGGTGGTGAAAGTATACATTTTTCATTTTCTCTTCTGAGTCACTTTCTCTTCGCTAATAAAATATACAGCCAGGTACACAACATTCTTGTGTGACTCAGGCGATACTTCCGGGTTTCTTTCTACCGCAGCCTCAACTTTGCTGTTTAAAATGGCGGCCACGTGAAATCAGTCTATAGATGAATTGACAAAACTAAAGGGGCTGTAGTGTATGGCTGTGTCCGAAATTGCCTACTACTCAGTAGGTACTGCATTTGAATGGAACTCGGATGTACTACATCCGACATTTTGTCATGATCACGTGACCTACCCATGTCAGTTGCGTCACTTCACTCAAAGTCAATTTAAGGTAAGTCATTTCACTCGGCTGCCATCTTTGAAACGCCTCTCAGGCAGTATGCTCAGGCCTTCTGGCTGAATGGGGAAACATTAAATTCTCCAAAACTGTTTGCCAAGCATATGATTACATTACATATTTGGAGCCACCAATAAAATTAAACATCAACTGTCTCTTAAGTTTCGTTTCTAACATCCGAATCAAACAAAATCAGTGTTTTTTCAGGGTGCCCGAGCTAATGCGCATGCACACTCAAAAGAAATAGATCAAGACACCAATCTCATTTATGGCAGTACATGATCATCCTCTGGATAATGATCGTCTGAGCGAGCTGTTTTTCTGAAGTAATCCACAACTTTGATGGTGAATCTCCTCCAGAAATAACAGCGACTCTTTGTTTACTATTTTGTGGCCGTTTCAGTAGTTGCTGTTATGTGATGTGCATTTGACAGGATGGACTGTACCTCACATTTGTTTCATACAGATTACAAAACCAAAAAACTTTTGTCTTCAAGTGTATGTGGTTAATTTAAACGTAGAGATTGCAAGCATTATGTAGATATATGTATTATGTCTGTGAGACAAGTATTCACTGAGATTTTAGTGTTTGTTGATCACCAAACTGCCGTAAAAGCACATGTCTGGTCTGAGTTTTTCTGATGAATAAAGGGACTAAGTCTAAGAATAATGAATGAATGAATGAATAAATGAAGAAGAAATAAAAGTTTTACACTTCATCAGTCACTTCAAAATAACAATAAATAAATAAATAAATAAATAAATAAATGAAGGTGGTCACACTTTATTTTGGTGGTTTTATTTTGATTTTATTTAAATTACATTGCATCTACATGCCAACTAATTCTCATTCGATTATAAGTAGACTGTTAGGTTGGGATTCGGGTTAATGTAAGTTGACATGTACTTGCAAACGTTCTTATAGTCAGTTAAATGTCTGTTGAACTCCGGCTCTTCTTCATCTGACAGACTGGTCATTCTTTGGGTTAAAACTGTAAATACCCCTACAACACGGTTACAATGCAACCTGCTCACCTAATGTTTCTGTTTGTAATATTTATATCATTTGCTAATTAATAACCTCATGTGGAACTGAATCTGTTGCATTTCGTCGTCTGATACTGTCCTTTTCGGTCACAGACGCATGTCTTTCTGAGTGAATGAATGTAATACTCTGTTTTCCAACAAGGCAACTTGGGGTGCTGCTTTATAATTGGCTAAACTGGCATTGTGCAGGTTAAATTTACCTAAACAAAGACAGCGTTCTGGCACGGAAAAACCATTTTCAAAGCAGAATATCTGACTTCAGCATTGTTAAACAAGTATGTTCACTTAGGATGTTTCTTAAATATCTGCACACATATTATGGTATTTTTATGCTTTAGAAGAGTAAAAAAATGTACATAACATACCTTTAAACCAAAACAGTGACCTTTTTTGCCAGCCATTGTACAATCATCATCAACATACAGTAAGCATCAGGAAATGCATTTGTGTGTGAAGAAAAACAGAACATACACTTTTAGAAAAAGTTTAATATTTATCTCAAATAATACTTTTCAAAATATTTGTCATTTAACAATCTGCAGTACAGTTCTCTAGGGTTCATGATTTCGCTTGCGTCAAAGAACACATACGAGCCGAGTACATCCGAAAAGCTCGTACATATTGACATTTGTTGGAAAAAAGTTTGTTTTGAAACCATAGATATATACTTATGGGTAGATAAACAATTTATTTACATGTTTGTACAGTAGAAACATTGATTTTTAACAATTTGACCTACTTTAATCAAAAAAGTACAGCATATTTAATAGTTTTACAAATTCCGCATAAAAAATATATTTCTGTACAAAAACATCTTTTGCACCTACTTCAAGTCAGCAGCACATGATCGAATGACAATGGCGTGTAGCACGATTGTTGGTTTGAATGCGGTTTTACAGCCTGACAGTCACAAAAATAAACTAGTTTACAGTTGTGAGGGAACGAAACTGTACAAAATGAAACCCAACAAAGAAACATTATTGCAGCAAAGCCTGAGAAAAGGCAAGACATGGATCATCCGTAGTGTAAGAAAACCAACACCAGGTTTTATCTCGATGTGGCGACTCCAACAGAATTGAGTTAAAAAGCATGATGCAACAACAATCCCAACGAAAAAAAAAGCATCCTTTTGGAAACCAAATACAATCAGTGTGAAAATGAGAAAATCTCATATCCGGAAGCAAAAGCTACAAAAATGCCATTGTGCACATTGTTTTTTTTTTAATGCTCGAAGCCATCAGTGCATATGGTAACACAGCGTTTGGGGAAAAACATCAGGCATCACGCAGTTCACATGGCAAAATGGGGAGCACTTACAGTTTTAGCACATGCACTGGGTTTCAGCATGGTCATGACATTTAAATCACAGTGAATATGCACCCCAGCAGCCCTACGCTCTTCATCTAGGTTAATGTACTAATGATATGGGTCATTGGGAACCGGTGTGGCCCGGTCATGCTTCTGAATCTAATAAGGCAGTGTTTCTTTGAGAGCAGGGTCGATCTTAGGCCCGCTGATTTTGTGTCTCTAATGAGTACAGGAGATGCAAACTTGTTCCGAGAAAAAAACAAAAGAAACATAAAAGGAAGAAAAGCATCAACTCGTGGGCTCAGATAAATCTTGTATAGGTGTCCGCACGGAGCTGATGTATGAACTGCGCCATCAACATACAGTCATGTTCTGCACAAGAGGTATATTTGACATGTAATGAAAGCAAATGCTGTTAAAATCGGCGAGTGTTATGACGTCAAACTTGAACTGAGCTTATTGTCACGATACTGGAATTCGATAACAAACGGTACTGAAAACATTTCCCGCAGACATTGAGCTCTGTGGAGCACATTCTTAAACAGCGTTGATTTGCCATTGTTAGCCACAATTCATCAGTGGATTGCTCATACGTCAGCTTATAGGCAAACCAGCTGATCGTGATCATAATTTCAGTGTACTATTCCAATAACTGAATAACTCAGTATATTTTGGTTTATTTTGAGTCTGAGGGAGGTATTGGGCATGTTAGAAAGTATATAGTTTCTGGATAAGAGTGCTTACTGGAGATGCGAATCGATTCAAATGATTCAGTTCGATTTGGTAAACTAGATTTGGTTCACTTAGAAGATCCGGTTAAAAAGAACGATGTGTTCGCAATCAATAAGACAGAAATAAAACCTATTAATGGTCACAAATGTGTTAGATTAATAATTTTCAGTCTCTGTATTTGATGCTGTCACCATGCTCCTGTCATGTCAGCGGATTGCTCGTATGTCAGCTTATAGACAAACCAGCTGACTTTGAAATGCTCCAATGTTCCTGTATCTGTGTTTACACTCGGTAAACAGTGATGAGTTTGGTGAACTGATGACCTTCATGGCCAATCACAGTCATTTCTGTTGAGCACATGAACACAATGACAAATCAGCGCTGTTTAAGAACGTGCTCCACAAGGTTATAATAGTTTAGATTTTTCATTAGTTTTAGTTTCTATTTCATTTTGACTTTTTGTTTCAAATTCAGTTAGTTTTAATTCGTTTTAGTGGAAGATTTACTAGTTTGTATTAGTTTCTATATTTTGAGTTGCTTAGTTTTAGTTTAGCTTTTATTAGTTTCAGTGTAAGTTTTCGTTTTATTATAATTTAGTTTTTAAATAGGGACATTTGTTAAGTACAAGATTCAAAGTCATCAGGATAAATATTGTATAATGAAAACTCAACCAAAAATACATTTTTTGAAACGTATTCAGAGGAAACATGACCACTATCCTCTACTACTACCATCTACTCATCCTCAAATTCAAATACAACAGCCCATAAGATAGCAGCCTTAAGTACAATATATGTGCAAGGCTACTTCTGAAGTTAGATACACATCACTGTACTTTCACACCAAAAGCGGAGGGAGCGTCAAAGTAACTGGAAGTCATTCATTTCCAATGGAGCCAATGGCGATAAGCGGTGAGGAGCAGCGCGGCGCGTCTTCGCCAGTGTGGGTGTCAAGAAGAGTTGAAATCAAGTCAACTTTATGGTAATGAGCTATGATGCGGTTCAGTGGCAACCCATTGGAATGTAGAAGTCCACCGCTTGAGAGGATTCCAGAGAACAAAGTCACTGTGAACTTTGGCTCCGACCACAGTTGTTACCAAGGGTTGATATTTCAGACATATGAACACATTGGATAATTCAGTGGAGCAAAGCCACACCACATGCAACTTGATCTTCCATTGTTAATTGTTATTGTGATAAAATGTGTGCAACATTTTCATGCTAGAAAGCATGTTTTATGCGGGAATGTAACTGATATGATATGCTGCAACGGCTTCTTTAAATACGAGATTAATGTAGAAAATCTTAACTCTCTCGCTGCCATTGTCGCTAGGGCGGCCAGAGCAACCTTTGAAGCTCTCACCATGCACCTTCAGTGTGAACGCACAGTTAGTGATGGGAAGTTCGGATCTTTAATGTAAACTGGACGTTTTAGTGACAATCTTTCCATGTTTGGACTCAACATACCAAAAATACATAGTCAGCAATCATAATGTCAGTCAGTTAAAACATCACCATGATCTGAAAGGTTTCTTACAATTATGTTTTGCAACCCAACTGAAGCATGATTCACTTATTTAAATTCCATTACGATTTTCTGTTATGAAATAAACTTACGTTTCACCAGATCCTCTCATTTAAGCCCTCAGTTTAACTGCACTGCAGTTGTTCTAGTTTTGTTCAGTCACAGTAAGCTGTCACGTACTGTTTGTGTTCATCTGCTGAATCACGCATGTGCAGTACTATCGCTTCATCTCAGTGTACTATTCCAATAACTGAATAACTCAGTATATATTGGTTTATTTAGAGTCTGAGGGAGGTATTAGGCATGTTAAAAAGTAAATAGTTTCTGGCTTACTGGAGATGTGAATCGATTCAAATGATTCAGTTTGATTTGGTAAACTAGTTCAACCGGTTCACTTAGAAGATTTGGTTAAAATTAAAGATTTGAATCATCAATAAGACAAAAAAAAACTATTACTGCGCACAAATGTGTTAGATTAATAATTTTCAGTGTCTGTATTTAATAATGTCCACTTGTTGTTTTTGTCGCGGGAGGAACAGCAAGTACTGACTGGATGAGGACCGGCCTGATCTGGCCACTGGCATCAAGACTCTGAGGTGCTGTACGGGTCATACACCTGGCAGCTCGAAGTAAACAGATTTACTTCTAAAAGGCTTACAGTAGGCTTATGTATTAAATACATTTACAAATACGAAGGACATTTTGCTATAATTTTATTTAGTTTGTTAGTTTTGTGTGTACACAATACAGTTTCAGTTAGTTCTATTTTTTTTTCTTTTTTGTTTTATTTATTTTGTTTCAGTTAACAAAAATTTAAATTTTAGTTTTTGTTGTTTCGCTAACTATAATAAACCTTGTTATTCCACAGCGTTCAAATGTTCCTGGGAAATTAACGTTTTTAAAATTTCAGTACTGATTGGCATCGAATTTCAGTATCGTAACAACCCTAGTTCAGACACGACACAAAGAAATAATCTGATGTGCTGTGTGATGAATGCATTAAAAAAAAGCAACCAAAAAATGATGATCAGAGATTCAATTGTGTCCTTATCACCTTGTAAACATAAACAGAACTTCATTTCAAAAATAAACTCAGTGTCTCTTGATAGCCATAGCATGACATCATGCTCCTCTATGGATACGGATTTGTATATACACATATGATCAATAAAACCCTGTATATAATTATTTTTTTCTCCTTTATTTTGTTTTGATACATTGATTTCATATCCATTTCATACTAGTGCAAAATTTGTGCAATGAAGTTTCTTTTTTTCCGTCCTCCACCCAGAGATGAGCGTCTCTCCTTTAAGTTTCTTGTAGCCTTTTCTTGGTGGAGATCTAGTAAATGTGCTAAGCCACAGTAGTCCAGTTGCTTTCGTTTTTGTGATTTGTCTTCACTGAAGAAAATACGTTGTGTTGACAACTTTGTGGCGTTCAAAAGACACGTCATTATCTTTCCCAGGAAGTCTTTTCGGGGGGGGGGGGATGCATAAAAAAACTGAAATAAAATCAAATAAAAAAATAAAACCTTCATCATTTAAGTGCCACAGCTCCCAGAAAGGATGCCGGCCTCTGTAGTAGACGAATATGCGTCAAGTGAGCCTTTTAAAAGTTTTTTTTTTACATTTTATTTTTTTCAGTAAAAAAATAGTCCTCCAATATTTTTTTGTCCTTTGTAAGTTTGTGATAAAAGTTAGGAGCATCGATAGCAAAGTGCAGTCAGTCGTAAAGGAGTATTGGCATCTGGCACCCATGGTTCTGCTCACACACACACACACACACACTCACACACACACAAGGCCGGTCCAGAGCTGATAATGAAGGCTATACTACTGTGCAGACTGTATTGAGGGTTGTGTCAAACCTCACAGCCTTTGCCTCTGTTGGCTTCATGTTTGTGTCATACATAGGATTCTCAAATGAAGCCTGTCCATTAGTGTTCTCGTGACCTGCATATCCGTTGTACTGAACTTTTGGTCTTGTTCTGGAGAGGTTGGAGAAACAAAGAGAAGGCAAATGGTTAGGATGAACCAAAACTTCTTTCAAAGGACACAAGTTGTTTACATTTATTGCACCACGTTCCATTGCAGTTATCCTACACAGGCTCATTGGAAATACATCTACATTTTTGTGAGAAGTATACTTCAACATACCTTTGACTTTGACTTTAGTTACTAGTTAAAATGAACACTATGGGATATGATTTGTTTCAAAACTATTTCTAAATTCAGTTCAAATTTCCAGCAAAGGGATAAATGAACAATAATAATGAAGTGAGGTCAAAAACTGAGTTATATCCAAACACACATTCTATTATTATGCCCTATAATGTGATGCGTGCATACATCCCCAAAACCCGACAGGTGGACAACATGTTTTTATAAAAACAAATATAAGTACTACTACAACTTATAATAAAAAACATTATACTAATGCAAATTGTCATGAATAAACTAAAAAAAGCCCCCTGAGATGAGGCATAGAGATAATGTTTTTTATATTCATGTCGAAAATTTTAAGTTAACAAGTTGTTTACACATGTAAAATATGTAAAATATGTGAAGTTATTTGTGTATTGCTGTACATCCTGTGTGTATTAAGCAATGTGTAAGCATTTGGACCTGCATAGGCACATAACTAGGACGCTCTGCACTGGACTTTAGGCCAGCTTTTAGTTGATCAATGGTGCGGTATATTTCAGTTCCTCAAAATAGCAACACACCAACAATGCGCCTTAACACACCTTCTTTTTAGACCAGCACACCCATGAGTTCACAAAATGACACAAATGGATTTGCTATCTAAACAGCTTGGCGCAAAATGTGTAAAATACTGTAGCACTGGTCTAAAAAATAGCAACAAATCACGCCAAACACTTCTTGCTTGGGTGTATGATAAGGCCAACTTTTGTTTCTTTTCACACTGATGATTTTTACAGGGATTTGTCTTTAATGAATAAAGGACTAGTTATTTGCTGTTCTTTGCACCACACCAAAGAAATACCACAAAAAGATGTAATGGTGTCGATGATTTGTAATTTAACATCTCATACCTGTTAACATTGGGATGTAAAATTATGGGATTCCCCCATCCTAAAATGACCTAATTCCGTTCATTCAGTGTAGTTTAAATGTAAATACTTACAGATGATACAGCAAATTAGTACATTTAGTAAATTAGTAAAGTCAGTAAAAATTAGTAGTGAGGGAGGGGGGTTGTAAATGATAGAATAAATAGCAATACATTACAAAATAAAAAGATTAAAATAAAATAATGCCGCAAAGATCAGTTGGTTCATCAGTAAATCGCTCGTATGTTAGCTCAGACCAGCTGATCTTTGCGGCTTTAAAATGCTCCAGTGTCCCTGTATCTGTGTTTGCACTCGGTAAACAGCGGTGATGTGCTGTGATTTGATGACCTTCATGGCAAATCACAGTCATATCTGTTAATTAAACACAATAAGTTCAAGTTCAGTTTATTTATATAGCACGTTTCCAACTGCCACAAGGCTGCACAAAGTGCTTTACAGAGAGAGAAAATAAATAAATAAATAAAATAAGATAAATAAACAAACGGTAAGAGCATAAAAACAGTATCAGCAATAGGCACATAATAGGAGAAAGCATAAAAGTGTAAAGTATACATATACATACACACATGTACATTTCCTTCCTCTCCTCCCTTCTGCCTAAGTAAAAGATGCTACCACAGTTGACTACAGTGACAGAATTAAGAACAAGACTGTTTTGATCCACCATCCCATTCCCGGAAAGGAGGGACTTATGCTTCAGAAGCTCTAGAGAATAAGTGAGTCTTTAATTTTGACTTAAAAATAGGCAGTGACGAAGCTTTTTTTAGTTTTAACGGCAGCACATTCCAGAGGCGAGGACCTGCAATGGCAAAGGCACGTTCGCCCCTACTTTTGAGGTGGGCCTTTGTAATTTTTAATAAAAGCTGATCAGCGGAACGCAGGTGTCTGGGTGGAGTGTAGACAGCAATCAGTTTGGGATAGGTAATGGGAGCTCAAACCTTGTAGGGCTTTATACACAAAGAGCAGGATTTTAAATTCGATTCTTTGTGTCACCGGTAACCAATAGAGAGACCTCAAAATAGGAGTAACGTGAATATTTCGGGCTTTTTACAAAAAATCTAGCTGCTGCGTTTTGCACTAACTGTAGACGAGCAATCTGAGACTTAGGCAGCCCAAAATAGAACATAAGAAAAATAAGAACATGTTCAACAGTGCTTAGATGTTAGCAGAAAATTGATGTTTTTAAAATTTTTGGTTTTCTGGTGTGGTCAGTTTGCTCAGTAGCTCACATTGTAGACTATGTGGTTACAATGCACTACGTTTTGTATTGGGTTTAGGGAAGGGTTTAGGTCAGATTACTAGGTGTACGACAAACTCCACATTCTCATGGATGTGTATCTGATATATATAACAAAATCAACGCTATATTGATGCTAATTCGTAACTTTTTGATTTAGTGGCTAATTTGTATGAAGTTGTATGATTTCATTCATACATATTAGTATCTAAACGTGTAACAAAATGTACCTAGAGCAATGTATTTTATAGATCACAAAAAATGTAACCTAAGGCACATATTTCCAATGAGCCTGTGTTGAGCCAATTTCCAAGAACAACATATACATTGTAAACGTTGGATACATGTAAAAAACCTAAAACAAAAGAACATGACATCTTCATCTAGAAGTGACAAATGTGTTAAATTCAAGTTAAAGAAAGGTTAAATTCCAAAATAAATAAATAAATCATAGTATAAATTTGGGAAAATAAACAGTATGTAGAATTTCAGAGGCGTTTTTATTGCAGCATGAAAACAAAAAATAATTCATATTGCTTCTGTCTTCAGTTGTTCAGATATCCTTACTGTGTGGAACACTGCATTCTACATTGTTTTGACCTTTCACAGTACATTTAGGCTGATTTATGAATTGGAAGTAATATTGGTGGCAATACTCTTACTGACAGTACATACACACATACAAACATGTCCTTCCTTTGAATGGTGGTGGATGATTTATTATGACATGCATATGATATGGTCTAAATGAAAATAAATGACATTCATTCACACCCGATTAATATATCCACTGATGGACACTGACTGGTGCATCATCATAATTCATAATTTTCATGATAGTTTAGTGGATATGTAAGTAAGTAGATAGATAGATAGATAGATAGATAGATAGATAGATAGATAGATAGTTTTAAATTAGATAGTTGACAGAAATGACAAGCTATTTTAGGCCAGTCAAATACATAGGCCACCTTTTTGCTATAATTCCAGCAATCTATAATATAAAAGACAAAATTAAGTGGCAAATAAAATGGAGAAAATGAAGTTATGGCTGTACAAGCCTTTAGAATTAGCTTCCGATGACTTACCTGGAGGCTGTCAGGTCTTTGGGTCTCTCACTGTCATCTGTGCCTTGTGATAGAGCCCTGCCAATTTTATTTATTTATTTAATTATTTATGTTTATTATTTGAATACGTGGGAACTGTCATGCTTCATGACAAATTTAGTCACAATGTTTTGTATGCGTTGGAAATCTCCATGCTCCCTCTGTAGCGTTGGTTTTAAAAAACTTGGCTTAAAAAAACTGCTTTCATTCTAGCCAAAATAAAGCAATTACGACTTTCTCCAGAGTTAAAAATATAATCGGAAATACTGTGAACAATTTCTTGCTCTTTATCATTTAAGATTTGCACCTATTTGAACTTATTTGTTTTTTTAAAATATTTTTTGTTTGCAGAAATTTGTCATAAGTACCAATACCTTTAATTACTTGTCATAATGACTGTTTTGGCAAAGGAGTTTCCCATCACTACTGCGACACAATGCTTAATTCACATCTATTATGGACAAATAACATCAACAAATGGAAAAAAGACTGTAAAGTCAGCTGTTCTTACCTGTGTTTGTAGAGGTAAAAGGCAAAACCTGATAAAATAAGCGCAAAAAAGGGCACTAGAATGGCAGCTGCCACAGAGCTGCTGTTTGTGCCATAGTAAGGATTGGCTGGATCCATATCAGTGGTAATAAGACCTAAGAGAAGAATTAATACAGTAAGTTTACTTTCAGATTTGCTAATTGAATAAATCTAAAATCTTTAAAGGGGTGGTTCACTATTATATCATATTTTAAACTAATATCCCAGCAGACACACAACATCAAGATATTGTTATTAGGTTACAATTAGGTCGCCAGCATCTATGGACAATTTTATTTTGACGTCCAATAATGATGTGAAATGACGTTAATATTTGTTGATTTTAGATTGTGTGGGTAAGCGACCAAAATCCAACGTCAAGCCAACATCTTAAACCAACGTCATATTGACGTCAAATACTGACATTTATTCATCAGGGATGGCAACCAAAATCCAATGTCTGATAGATGTCATATTGGTAACGTCCACACAACGTCAAGCTGTAACATCATTTGACGTTGATATTTTGTTGTTTTTAAGTTGCATTGGAAAGTAACCAAAATGCAACATCTCTCTGAAGTTGGACATTGACGACGGCCTGACAATCAGTTCGATTTTCATTTTCAAACAAAATGCAACGTCCAATGACATTGGGGTACAACGTCAATCTGAGGTCATGTTGATGTCCTTTGGGGTAGCTATACAAACATAAGCAGCATCTTTGAATGTGGGACGCTCAAAGATCAGTGCAAAGAGTTAGCTTAGCAAAGCATACAGCTAATGAAGTTTGGAGACTTGAAAAAAATACATCCGGGTTAATGATGTCATAAAACCTTACGTTTACACACCAGGAAACACACAGCGAATGGGCATAGCAACAGAAGCATTGTTTTGTTAGCAGAGAAAGCTAAAATGCAGTCCAAATGCTGCTGTTCTCACATTCCTCCACTTACAGAAGAACAAAAACACCATTAAAAAACAACCAGATTCATTTTCCTCTATATGTTCTGTGTCTGATTCAGGCTCAGACTGATACGACTATACTGACAAATATGATAGTCGTTTTTAGTTAGAATAACTAGTACCAGAATAAAATTAAGGTAAGATATATGACAAAATAATGTGATTTTTTTTCTTTACACATGAAGCATGAGGACACATAACTTTGAACCCTATAAACACCACCAAGCCTTACAAAAACACTCTGAACCACCCCTTTAAATAAATGTAGTTCATTGTTAAAAATCAATCATCTTATACCTTGTCTTGTTAACTGAAACTTCCCAAAATCCTTGCTGTGAATGTGTCCTTGGTAAACAAACATTTTTTTCTCTGATTCCGATGTAACCTACGCCAAAAAAGCACATTTTTAAATATATAATAATGTTACTACTGCTATTTGAAATTGAATAATAACTACTTTCAGGCTACTCACATATCCATCCATTGCCCAGTTGTCATTTTTAAATTTGCTAAAATATTGTTCTGTGGGGCCTCGTATCTGGTAAACTTTTAACAACAGATGATTCTCTTCTTTCTTGTAAGTTCCTGCAATACAACAGAAGAAGAAGAAGAAGAAGAAGAAGAAGAAGAAGAAGAAGAAGAAG
>CAIGQZ010000276.1:631009-645031 GCA_903798205.1 Danio tinwini
TTTTTATCTTTTTTAAATATTTCCCAAATTATGTTTAACAGAGCAAGGACATTTTCACAGTATGTCTGATAATATTTTTTTTTCTTCTGGAGAAAGTCTTATTTGTTTTATTTTAGCTAGAATAAAAACAGTTTTTTTTTATTTTTAAAAAAAAAACATTTTAAGGTCAAAATTATTAGCCCCTTTAAGCTAGATTTTCTTTCTATAGTCTACAGAATAAACCATCATTATACAATAGCTTGTCTAATTATCTTATCCTGCCTAGTTCACTTAACCAAGTTAAGACTTTAAATGTCACTTTCAAAAATATCTAAAAAAAAAAGATAAAATTTAATCAGTGATTAAAAATGAGTTTTTAAAACTTTTATATATTTATATTTTTTATATTTATATTTTATATTTAAAATCTTCTCTCCGTTAAACAGAAATGGGGGAAAAAATAAACAGGGGGGCTAATAATTCTGACTTCAACTGTGTGTGTGTGTGTGTATATATATACCGGTACATCTCTATATAAGTGATTACAAGATTACAAACTATATACAGACAAGAAAGGCATCACTTGTTTGGAATATAACAGTTTTAAGAGTAAATAAAGGGTCCAAACACTCAGCTAAACATTAAAAAGTGATTTCTACCTTAGGACAGCAGCACTAAAAAGAGTTCAACTGAAAAACAAACAGCCTAACATGCAAATGGATTACAGATAGTTGGCCACTGCCAGTCAAAATTACAGAGGCAGTCTTACTTTTAACAGTGAAACAATTAAAACTATTTTTGTTTTATATCTTTGTTACTTTGACATTTAAAAAATAACATTTTCAGACAACAGTGACCCGGGTTAAACTTGATGAAGGCCAAGTTTATTTTTTGATTACATCAAAATGGATCATTCAAAGGGGAACTTGAAAGGTTTCATACCACGAATCTTGTTTTTCTGCACGTCTGGATCCTCATTTGATTTGCTGTTTATTTTCGGTCCAACTAGGAAATAGAGCAAATAATTGATCATTTGACATTTCTGGATGCAACCTGCATGGCGGTAATAACAGTTAATCAAAGTTTCTTGCTGTAGTTTCTCTCAGAATGACTCACTTATACATCAGTTAGACACAAATAGCGTCTATTAATTTGTAAATGCTGACACTAGCTGTGTATTTTTTTTCTCATCAATCCAGTGGTTTCTGTACCTTTGCAGACTGGAGGTTTGCCTGTCCATCTCCCATCTGCTTTGCAGGTTCTGTGTTCTGATCCTCCAGCTAAGTAGAAGCCATCCTGGCATGTATACATGAGGGTGTAACCTAGAGTAGGCAAATCTATAGCCTTTACGTCCACATGAGATGGTGTCTCCGGCTGCCTACAGGCATGTGCTGAAAAGTAAAGAGAAAATAAATGACTTTGTGATCTTCCGAGGCATATCATGTAAACCTATTTATTTTATTATTATTTTTTGCTTGTTTGCTTGATTGTACAATGACATGGATTTTTTAACACATCACATGTTCCTTAATATGTGCCGTAACAGAACACCAAAAGTGCAATTTTGTAGCATTTTTACTGCCTTTTTTGTCTCACCTTCCTCATGAATATCCCTGCCCTATCCCTTCTAGCTCCTTTGCCTGGAGCAGACAGATCACTCCCTCTAGAACAGAAGTGCTTAAACTCGGTCCTGGAGGGCCGGTGTCCTGCAAAGTTGAGCTCCAACCCAAGTTAGACACACCTGAAGAGCTAATAAATAAATAAATAGAAGCAAGTTGAAGCTAAACTCTGCAGGACATCGGCCATCCATGACTGAGTTCGGACACCCCTGTTCTAGAACCATACAAGAGACTTTATTGAAATGGCTCGCCACCTTCAACAACAGCTTTTGCACAGCACTCTTCCATTGTTTTATTGTTTATTTTGGTCTAAAATGGCAATCTTTCCACCTTTTCAGATCACTTACTGACTAGTTTCTATATTAGAGTTGCCCAAACTCTGTCCTGGAGGGCCGGTGTCCTGCATTGTTTAGCTCCAACTTCCTTTAACACACCTGTCTGGAAGTTTCTAATATACACAGAAAGAACCTGATTAGCTGGTCCAGGTGTGTCTAATTGGGGTTGGAACTAAACTTTGCTGGACATCGGCCCTCCAGGATCAAGTTTGGGCAACCATGTTCTATATAGTCAGGCAGAGTGAGTGGACACATGCAGGCCGCCTTTACTGCAATTTTGAAGTGGGTGATGCAAACCATTCATAATATTTCTCTGACTGCCCCTCTGAGTACATCTTCATTTACAACCCGAAACCCAGCCATCCAACACCATAGAGCTCACCGCAGACGGAAAGACTGAGCCCACCCTGATCAGCGAGTCACTGGCAACATGAACCTGAGTCTGGAATCAGTTCAGGCAAGGGCCTTGAGTTAAACCTGACCAGCTGTGTGAACCAGCACCATGTCTCTCACAGAGGATGTGTTCATGGAGATAGAGGGCATGAAAGAAACCCTGCCTACACTCTCAGTGCTGAGTGTGATGTGCAACTGGTCTATTCTGACCTTTTTACCATATTTTAAGAAGGATTTCTGGGTTTTTCCATACCCGCTGGTCCCAACCGTCTCTTAATCTCTTTCCTCCTTTGAGTCTCTTGTAAGATCTCTTGCCTCCTTACTCTAGAACATCATTTTGGCCCTCTGACCCATTGGCTCCACCGTTGGCTGTTGACTCAGTCATCTCCACCATGGACTTTTAGCACACCAAATTCACCAGGCAACATCATCCTTCCACCTCTGCCTTGGCACACTGAATCCTCTTTGTCACTCTGACTCTTCAGCTCTCGATCTCCACATTTTTCTTCATCTCAATTGGTAAGACCCCTGATGCCATAAGCCCTATCTCCACCATGGCTCCTCACACCTTCGACTCCTCCATGGACTGTCCTCTTGGCTGCTCCCTGATTCTTCTCTCCAAAACCATCATGGTTTCTAAGGGTGTCCCTTCCTCCATGCCCTTATCGAAAGCCCTCAGAGAATATTTAAGAATTCATTTAAAAATATGTCTGATTATGAAAGCCTAGAATTCAATATTCCAGTAAAAAACAATTATTTTTAACTATTACTATTTGATATTTGCAATATGATGCATGCCATTATTGTGCATACATTGCATGTATAGCCTAGTTAGGTTGGATAAACATGCCATAGTTGTTGCCATATTTCATTTTTTAGCTAAAGGTTAAACAATTAGTGTTGGCTGCTATTGTCAAGAAATTGGTAAGAGTTTTTGATTAAAAAAATCATCAAAGACTCTCTGAAATTTCAATAAAAATCTAAATCAGAAAGACACAGTTGAGTCCCAACAGAATCCTACAGAATGGTTGAAATAAAGCCACACCACTAAAAGAAATGTTCTGGGACAAGCCTTGAGTGCAGCCATATTCCATAATATATGAGCCATGTCCTCACACCTCACATTTTCGTCAACTCAATTCTCCATGCTTCTTAGCTTCTGACAGTTACACTTCTTTACACAACCAAGATGCCCCAAGGATTTGGCACGGTGCCCTGCAAAGGGGTCCAAAAATTCAACATTTATGTACAAGCAGTTCACACAAAGCTAACTTTAATCTTTATACCCCCATTGGTTCTTTAAACAATTCATATAAATAGCTTAAAACAGTGTTTGCCAACCCTGTTCCCAGAGGCATACCAACAGTACATATTTGGAATGTCTCTTATATGATCCATTAATTTTGAGTCTCTTCTAATGTTTTGATGAGTCGGTTCATGTGTGTTTGTTTAGGAAGAGTTTAAAAAATGTGCACTGTTGTTGTGCCTCCAGGAACAGGGTTGGGAAATATGGCTTAAGGCCCCGGTATACTTCAAATGAAATTCTATTTCCTTCTTTGTTTGAAGGAAAAAAGGTGTTTGGAATGGCTGATTCGCAGTATAGTTTTCGAACACTCCAACACCCCCATGCTGCACTAGGCTGGGTTGCAAATGTGTCACACTGCACAACACAACAATGATGGCGACTGAGAGAGAAGAACAAGGTTGCAGCCAATTTTTTTTTAATTGTACATTTATTTAGTTATTACTTGTTTTCTTTAGTTTTGTTACTTAATTTGATGATGACAACCATCAAGTACCTCAAGGACAACACCTATGAAGAGATGATGCCACCTATAGAGGACTTCTAGTGGTCTCCATAATCCTGAATCTGACCGTATCCTGAGCAGATGCTGTGGTGGTCATGAAGCAGTGGAGACCATGAGTCTGATTCCTGAAAGACCCCAGTGACAGACGAGTCTTCGCATTGATCCCGAGGGCCAGCCTGAAAACCTGCCGGTGATCTACTCACACTTGCAGCTTCTCCATGATGGACGTCCAGCGTTCTCCAGCTTCTGACGCCTAGACTGCATCTCTGCACAAGAAGTTTGTTCAGAGGAGAAATGGTCTTTCTCAACTGAGCCTGGTTTCTCTCAGAGTTTTTTCCCTTGACTTTCGTCAATTGGTGAAGCATGTTCCTCGCCACTGGCTTGATTGGTTTGGAACTTTGATGGATTTAATCTTCAATGTTTGGACTTACAGCAATGAAAATTAAACCACACTGAACTGAATTAAACTGAACTTCAACTCAGAAAACTGGACTGCCACAGTTTGGGAGAAATGGAAATAGGAGTGGAATGAAGTGTTAGTATCCATGGTAGCTCAAAGGTATTTTGAAGACAAAATTAACTCCCCCAAAAATGTGCTTTGGTGAGCTTTTTTAAATTGCCAAAATTAACTAAAAAGAACATTGTTTTGGCCAGATTTTGTATAAAACGGCATAATTTCGAATGCCACTGTGGCTCAGTGGTTAGCACTGTCGACTCACAGCAAGAAGGTTGCTGGTTAGCATCCCGGTTGGGCCAGAAGGCATTTCTGTGTGGAGATCTTCTCCCTGTGCACACGTGGGTTTCCTTGGGGTGCTCTGGTTTACACCACAGTGCAAAGACACATGGTATTGGATATAAAAACTAAAATTAGTGTTTGAATTTGAATTTGAGTGTAATGGTGCTTCCTAGTGCTGGGTTTCAGCTGGAAGGGCATCCCTCTTATAAAACATATGCTAGAATAACTGGCAGTTCATTCCACTGTGGCAACCCGTGATAAATCAGTTACTAAGCTGAAGGACAGTGATTGATGACATTATTTCAGTTCATTGTTTAATTTCACTTGAGATATACCGGGGCCTTTAGAGAATAATCACTGGGACAGTGACAAGGATCAAATGCATGGCACTGCTTGAACTTCTATTTAAAAAAAGTAGATTTCACACAGAACATTTACATTGCTACTCAATCAGAGCATTTAAGACGATCACCCTTAGCTGCCGTCACTCTGTACTATTTCAAACAATGCCATCCTGCAGTAATTTCCCGTGTAAAGACCTTACTCTCTTTTTCCTCACCTACCTTTGCTCTCCTGATAGAACGTCATCAATTACAGACTAATGAAACCTTGTTTTTAATCCAGTATAACACTATGACTGTGCTACAGAACCAAGGAAGCTGCTCTTCTGTCAGAAACCTACGTAAGAAGCCCACCAATTGATGCAGTATGCAAAGTAAAACAGTACCTCACAATTGAGTGATTTTTAGTCAACTTATAGTATGTAGAAAATAGTGTCTTTCGCACAACAGATCTGACTCTCATTCACTGAAGTCAACAGAATTTGCTTTTTGTGTAACATGTTGCTAAGCTGATCGAATTAATTCTGCAAGGATTTCCTCTCAGCAGCAGAAACTGAAGGTGGTTAGACAAAAGCCCTATGCTCATGGCAATGACATCAACAAAGCTAAACAGTTGTATATCACGAAAGGAACATTATTCTGACTATTGGGAAAGTTTTATAATGTGTGGGCAGTAAAGTACTGATTTAAATGACAGATTCTTATCAATTCATTGTTTTTACCCAATGTCCCATTTATAGACCATTTCAATGTGGTGATGTCATTGACCCATGAACTTTTCCTGCTTGTTCTCCATCTACTTCATAACTGTAGCAAGAGGCAATTCAATCATGACTTAACGTTAAATCAGCTATTATAACATTATTAATCAACATGTGGACCTTTCAGGATTCTCGGAGGCTATGGAAATTAAAAATGTAAAACAGGAAATACAATAGGACCACTGTTATTGTTTACGTCCCTCAAAATGGTGTATAGGAACACCCACCAGAAAGACAATGTAAAGCTTCCCTCAATTGACTATCAGATATATTAAGTAGTAATACAAATGTACAGAAACAAATGAATTGAAAATGGAAAAAGTCCCTTTTGTAGCATTTTCTTACAGAATACCATTAAAAGAAGCCCCTTAATGTACAATTTGGTATGCTTCATTCATTTTCTGGGCTCATTTTCATGCAAGTATTCATTATGCCTCATCAAAAAGGTTCATAATGAATTTGATCATCTAATATCTTAGTACACCAAGGGAAATTAAGTATGTCCCACTGACTTTTTAGTGATATATCGGTCTTGAAACAGATCTGTTTTGCAGTTTTGTGGATGTTTTGCCCACAATGATTCTGCATCAGCAAGTGACTGAGTACTTTAAGTATGTTTCATATTGACTAGATTGTACAGTATTTATATTTTTTTGCATTTGGTTTACTTGTTATTTTTACAATAATAATTTTTATTTTTTGTCACAATGCATCATGAAGCTGCCATCACTGGCTAAAAAAAGATTTCTCACAACAGCCTTCGCACTCGGGCTAAAATTAAAATAAAAATTTTGGAAGAGAGTCAGAATGTAGTGATAATTACCAACACACTCAGGTTGCATCCCACTCCATGTTAAATTTTCCAAACATGTTCTCGTTGTTGAGCCGAGGATGTGATAGTTTTTCCGACATCTGAAGAAAATTTTGCTTCCGACCTGAAAGAAGAGGGATGAGTTTTTAAGAATGAAACACTGCAACCAAAGATGCAAAACCTGTAATTCAATGACCTAAAGAAGAAGAAAAGGTTCTCACCTCAAATCCCTGAGCCTGGACCGGAATTCCATATGCTGGGGTGCCGGGATCCTTACATGCACTGGTGGTTGAATCTATAAATACATATTTAGAGTACACATTTTAAAATACATGATTACAATGTATGGTCACACATTACAATAAGAAGCTGTTAGTCCACATTTATCATTATCTAACAACCTTACTCAAGTTAGTTGTTATTAAGGATAATGAACTGAAAATTATGTCATCACTGGTCACAACTTGTCACAAACCTATTTGAGTTTCTTCCTTCTTTTGAACACAAAAGACGATACTTTGAAAAATGTTGGAAACCAGTAACCATTGGGGTGCAAAGTCTTCCTACTACGGAAGTCACTGGTTACATGTTACTAATATTCTTCAAAAATATTCAAAATGTTCTTTTGTGTTCTTTTAAATATATAGAACCACTTGTGAGTGAGTAAATAGTGAGCCAAATTATCTTTAATACAGCCCAGGCTCGTTCTGAAAATGTATTGCTAATTTCGCGAATCCACCAGAGGCCACCGTGTATGCTTGTTGAGATCTCAAATTTCTCTCACGAGTGCCATTCACACCTGCTGTTTTCGCATAAATCCACCAGAGGCCGCTGTCAACTGACTGACTGACTGACTGACTGACTGACTGATCGACTGATCCACCCTCCTCCTTCCCAAACCCAACCAATAGTGTTTTCAAAAGAACCAAATGACCCGCCCACCCACTTCCCTAAACCTAACCGACAGTTTTAAAAGGCAATAAAGAAAAAATAAGCCCTTGCAGCAGCCTGATTTTTACGATGTTTTCAGATTTTACCACATTCTCACCCTGTTACTTACTGGTTTATTTTATTTTTTGGCTTTTGTTTTTGTCTTACCCGATTTCTTGAACCGTTCTTTGCCGGACTCAAACTCCGTTGTTGTGATAAACTCCTCTTTGCGTCTGTCGACGTACATGGCAAGCTAAATGGACATCCATACATACTTCTGGCTACAAAATTCGTGATCACCAGATATGTCTATAGGGCTACGTTTTCAGAATGAGCCTATGTTGCTTTAATAAAACCAATCTGTTCATTAATTACCAAGCAGTTTTCCACCAAAACAACCCAAAGTGCTGAAATATAATAGGGTAAACTGGCCCACTGGTTATAAAGGGTTTTAAAGACCAAAGCAAAGACAAACATTCCAATGCATATTTTCAAATAAGAATAACTGACCTTAGCATTGTTTTTCAAATAAATAAGTTTGTTCACTTGTAGCACATTTCTTAAAAATCTGCAAACTTATTTTGGTATTTTTATGATTTAGAAGAGTCAAAAACTTACATACAGCACCTTTAATATTAACACACACAACTTCACATCAAACTGATTTATTCTTAAAATATTTATAGCCAAAACACTGTAAGGTATATCACACAAGTAGCAGTGTGATATACAACCATATAGCACTGCTACGAGTGTGATATTGCGTTTATACAACATAATCAGCATAATTATAGCATAATTGTGTAAATAAAAAAAGAAAATCATACACGGACAGTCTCCAAAATCCTTTTGTACTACTTTTGTACTACTTTCTTCCGCCATTCAATCACATCTGCAGCTGACGTCAGAACAGCAGAAACCGTTGACAATTCACCAACCTCACTTTAGAGCTAGTGTTTGAATGATTTTCTAGCATACAATCTAAAGTGATGACTGTGATTTTGCTCACAGTTTAAGATTATAAGGCTGAATTATCAGTCTAGAGACATATTCCAGTATTTCTCTGTTGCAATCGGAATATCACAACAAATAACCCTGAAAAAGCCAAAGCAAAATAAACACTACCAGATTACTATGGTATAAATACAGCACTACAACATATAAAAGAGAGATTCACTTAAAATGTCACTGATCTGTTCTATAATAATCTGATCAGCTGTAGTTTGAAATTATGCTGAGTTTTTCTCCCTTATAGCTTTATTATGTGTAGTCTGTCGTCATCTTGTGGCAGAACATCAACCGTCTTTGCTCTACTCAATGACCGGCTGATGTCCTCCACTGCACTGTATCTTCGAAATTGTAAATATTTAAAATAGGCACTATCATATAAATAAATGTCATAAACTAACAACTACATTCTCGGCCAAAAAAAGCCTCAAAAGTCAATTATGTTGTCCAACAGCTGCAACATTTGTCAAACTGTAGTGAGTTTATTGATCGGCTGTCACTCTATGTGGGCGGAGTAATACAGAAGGGTGAGAAGCTGTACGAGTGCTGTTATTGCAGAATATTGCACAGCTATCAGCCAGATTTTAAGAACCAGACAAAACTGTTGTATAAATGTGTGTATGTATATATATATATATATATATATATATATATATACATATAGTTGAAGTCAGAAATATTAGCCCCTCTTTTAATTATTTTTTTTCTTTTAAAAATATTTCCCAAATTATGTTTAACAGAGCAAGGAAATTTTCACAGTATGTCTGATAATATTTTTTTCTTCCGGAGAAATTCTTATTTGTTTTATTTTGGCTAGAATAAAAGCGCGACATGTCTGTAGAGCAAGGAGGGATGCGGTGGGGAGGGGTGATGAGAAGGGTGCGCGACGTATTTTGAGGACCGGGAGGGAGACGCACGATTTCCGGGAGACTTTCACTCATTTGCGGGCATCCGGGAGTCTCTGTGCAATTGCGGGAAACTCCCGGAACTTCCGGGAGACTTGGAATGTCTGGAATGATCTCCCGCCCTACTTATAATTCTCTCTTCATATAGCCGTATGCCTATTACATATTCATAAAAGACTGTGATATAGCCGGGCTCGGATCGTATCGCTTTCTCACTACAATCGATCCGCTCCAGAGTTCGTTTTAATCAAGCCGAGACCACCACATTTAGGTGGTCTCGGAGCGATTGCTTTGGCGCGGATCCGAGCGCCATTGGCCTGTTCACATATGCCAAACGAACCGCGCTAACTGGGCAAACGTGCCAGGTTCCGGAACAAAAGTCTAGGTGTGAAAACACCCAAAATGTCACTTTAAGCTGTATAGAAATGTCTTAAAAAATATCATCATGGCAAAGATAAATTAAATCAGTTATTAGAAATTAGTTATTAAAACTATTATGTTTGGAAATGTGTTGAAAAAAATCTTCTCTCCATTAAACAGAAATTGGGGAAAAAGACAAACAGGGGGCTAATAATTCTGACTTTAAGTGTATATATGTGTAGCAAAGCAATTCTACATTTATTTATTTATTTAGTTAGTTAATTTCTTCAAGGTACATTGTGGCTTACCAATGCAAGAAGGCTGAAATCCACTCCAGGAAGCATCTGCTTCACAAAGTCTTCTTGAAGAGCCCACCAGCAGGTACGGAGGTCTGCAGTGGAATGTCACTTCTGATTTATAGGTGAACTGCCGGCCCTCCATGTAGCCCTCTGCAGGGGTCCCTGGATCTCCACACAGCACAGCTATAAAAGTCAAAAAATTATCTCACCAGAACTCACTTTATCAGTGTCTGAGTTCAGCTGCTTTCGTTTCATGAACACCGTTTAGTATTAAAATGCGCTGGTGTGTTTGAAATTGACAAATTGCAACAGTCAAAAAGAACAAACACTAACAGAAAGTGTTTTAATCACACGTTCAATCACATTACAGAAGTCATACTGTTATTAAAGTGCCCTTCGTTTATATCATTATGGGTTTCACTTGTTTGAGGCTTATTTTTAAGACATTTAGCTGTCAGAGTCAACAAACAGATGATCTAATATAGATCCAATGCAACACTGTGAAAATAAACAGGTCAAAAACTAACTGTTGAAATATGTGGGGGCCATAACCCATAAGTAGAGGAAGATGATTCCATCTAATAACTGACACTGAAGTGGCTGGGCATTTGAAAGTTTCAGCATGGACTGCATGTATAGGATGCTCGACCAGTGACTGCCTTATATGCTAGGACAAATGTTTGAACTTGATTCTAGCAGGTATGGGGAGCCAGAGGTGTGATATGGAAGAAGGCTGAATATAAACTAGCTTGCAGTATTCATGCTGAGTTGCATATCGAGGTATTGTATGTACTGTCGGGGAGACCGACTTTTTTCAAAAAGCAAGGTATATTTTCAGACCAAGTTGACAAAATCTATATAATATATTTTACTATTAATTGTGTAATAATACACCGCAAAAATGATGTAAACAACACTAAGTACACTATGAAAAGTGAATTGTTAAATCAGTAATAAATTAAGTAAAAAAAAAACTTCCTTTTTAGCTGTAACCAGTTGAAATATTATTATTATTATTATTATAAAAATTTATTGATGTTTATTAAATGACTTAGAGTTAAGCAATATAAAATATGACTGGCTCAGTATAATAATAAGTTAAAATGACAACATATAAATACATGGCAGCTTGACAACCTAGCATTTAAAATCAGTTAAATCTGGTTCTCAGAACTTTCACTTTCAAAGAATGGCAAAATCTTAGTTGATTCTTGTCTGAATATATACTGTTATAAGAACACTATCTTGTTTATGTTACCAAATGTGTTACAAATATATTATAGATGTTATAGTTCAAAGGATAAAATTGACAAAATGAAATAAATGAAGAGCTTGTTAAAAAGTGATTAGTTCAATTAAAATGTGCATTAAAAGTCACTAGTCAAATTCACTTAATAAAGTGAGTAAGCCAATTGTAACTTAGAACTGTTAAGCTGACTTAATTTTTTACTTTATTTTTATATGCACAGTTAATTTACTCAATAATTTTAAGGCAACAGGCTTACTCATTGACAACATATAGTCACATAGCAGCTTGACAACCTAGCATTTAAAATGAGTGAAATCTAGTTCTCGAAACTTTCATATTAAAACTACATTGAAAAAAAAAAGATGTCTGCAAAACTGCTGCAAACAATTGACATGTGCTGAATTTAAACAAACAAATTAAATTTAGCAATGTTTAGCTTTATTTGTTTGTTTAAATTCTGCACAAGTAAATTGTTTACAACCACTTAACTAAAAAAAAAGTAAATCCAAGGAATCATCTTTGAATATTTTTTTCAGTGTATTGCAAAATCTTAGTTGATGCTTTTCTGAATATATACTTTTATAATCATGCTATTGTATTTATATGTTACAAAATATGAATATGAAAAATTAAATAAATTTCACTTTTAAAGTTTGTAATTGAATATTTATAAAAAGTGCCAACCTAGCATTTAAAATGATTTAATTCTAGTTCTCAGAACATGCATTTTGGAACTATTGCAAAATCTTATTAACGATTGTCTTAATCTATGCTGTTAGAATAATGCTACACTGTAAACAAATCCATTATTTTACTTTTTTTTTTTTTCGGTAGCTGGGGTGTCAGAAAAACAAGTTAAATAATGGCTGTTAAATTAAAATAACAGACAGAAATTAAAATTTAAGGACAATTCTGTAATTAACCATCTGTTATTTTACAGTAAATGTCTGTTTTTTGTTTTCTTTTTCCGGCAGCTGGGGAAAAAACGTGAAATAACAGATTTTTTTTGTGTATGTATTTGTGTTACCAAACTTTTTAAAAATCGATATTGATATTTTTTTTTTGTCCAAAGGATAAAATTGACAAAAAAAATGTGTTAAATCTGATGAATGATAGCCTGGTAAAAAGTGATTAGTTACTTTAAAAGGTTCATTAAAAATTACAAGTTGGCTTCACTTGAGTAATGTGAGTAAGCCCTCTGTAACTGGGAACTGTTACGCTTATTAAAAAAAAAAAATTATAATTATGCACAAATTCATTTTCCATCAGCTTGATCTCTTTATTCATCAGGGGCCACCACAGTGGAATGTACCGCCAACTTATCCAGCATATGTTGTACACAGTGGATCCCCTTCCAGCTGCAACCATGTACAGGGAAACATCGATACACACTCATTGACAGACATACATTACGGCCAATTTAGTTTATTCAATTCACCTATAGCCCAGCGGAAACCCATGCGATCACTGGGAGAACATGCAAAATCTGCTCAAACCAGCGACCTTCTTGCTGTGAGGCGGCAGTACTAACCACTCAGCCACCATGTCGCCTGCACAAAATCAATATACTTAATCATTTTAAGATATTGGGTTTACTCATTTTTTAAGCAATCACTTTAAAAACAATAATTTTACTCACGTTTTTAAGTAAAGTCAACAGATTATTGCAGTGTAGCATATACAAGCACTGCTGGGAAAAAAGAAAACAAGCACTTGTGTGTTTTGCTTCAAAAGTTTTAGTCTTTGTGACATCTTTTCCCATGAGACAACTAGCCCTGTTCTCCACTATATAATAGTATTTTTTGACGTGGGTACTTATAATAGGTTTCTTTTCTTTTTTTCCTAGCACTTTTAACAAGGATTTTTTTTTTTGTAAGAGCTGACATTGTGTCAAAGGCTTACAATAAAAGCCAGAAGGATTTAACAGCAGACTCCGTGCATGCACCTTATACCTTTCACGCTGCATGCTGAAAAGCCAGGCTACTTGAGGGATCCATTTGTGATGTGTTGACACTTGTATTGAAAATGCCAAAACAGGTTTTATGATGTGTTGTAGCTGCGTTTCACACAGTTTCACTCAAGCTATGAACTTTCCATCATAGTGACACAACACTCCAACCACAACAACAGCAGCCACTGAAGATACTGTGGGCCCATATATATGAATATAGTGCTGGGTGGTATGGTGGTACATATGCTATAATTCTCCTATTTCCTTCACTGTTTCCTTCCATCCATGAACCATTTTTACAGACAATGTTTTCATATTTGACATTACTGTATGAAAGAAAGCCCAATCACAGCAGATGAATGTCAGGCCTAGATTTGCATTGACAGAAATATGTAATATGTTAATATGTATGTTAGGTAAATATATTACCTATTATGTTTATATATTTTACCTACAAATATATTACTTGTAATTTCTATAGGTGTCAATATATGGCTGTATAGGAACACATACACACACGCATATCATATATATATA
>CAIGQZ010000276.1:650031-660590 GCA_903798205.1 Danio tinwini
CCAACCAACCAACCAACCAACCATCCATCCATGCATTTATCATCCATCCATCCATCTGTCCATTCATGAGTCAGTCACATGGCTTTTGAAGAAACATAATTTTTCAGTCATGCTATGAACAGATCAAAAACAGCCCCTTGCACAAATAGAAACCATCATAATAACAGGGGCGATTCACACTGGACATGTTTTTCGCTTTCTAATGCGCTATTATTCTATTGTTTTTCAATGTAAAACAAGGTTGACAGATGTGTGGCCATTATGTTTGCGTCTTTCGGAGTGCCACACATGTGTCTTGTATTTTTTAAACACAGTGTCAAGTTAAAATCACTTTTATACACAGCACTGCTCATCACTGTCATTTCCAAAGCAGTGGACCAATCAGAAAAGCTTGAAAGCAGGGCAACCATTGCAAGTTTCTGTTTACAGGCACATAGTGACTCTCTTCTTGTTCTTTATGCTGCAAATTTAATTTGATTAATTTTTTAAAACTATTCCTGAGTGCTGTGTCTTGTGTAGAAGCGAAGACACGTTAGGTGTGAATGAGCCCTAAGGCTGTCTACACCAGATACAGTATACCCCCCTGATTTCATCTTCCCAGTTTATAATCTACATTGAGGCGGTATCGTTTGTGGTGACGTAGCATAGGACTGTGGATATGATCTGTCTGTGTCTAATTATTATTCATGAGACAGCGAGAATTTGTGAATTTCAAACGCTCCAATGCCAGGAGACTTCTCGATCCCTTCAAAGTAGGTATGTGTGTCTAAATTTTAAAATAAGCTCTCATTAATTATACAAATCTTGCATTTCCCAACATTTTATCTGAGATATTTTTTTTGTCAGACTAAGTATGGGCCACTGGCAGTCTGATTACAGTTGCTCACTCCTTTATTTCTCTGCTGCCTTTACTGTCATAACCACTACCGTACCTTTAGCTAACAAACTCTCAAACCCATTTACAGTAAGTGTCACAATCAGGTGCATGTCTTGTGTTAATTGTGTTTGTGTTGTGTCTTGTGATTCCTTTGTTCAGTTTTTATTAGTGTTCCCGCCATTTATTAGTGTTTATAAGTTCCACCAATGTCTCACCCCAGTTTGTATTCAGTTTAATCATGTGTTGTATTTATAACCCTAAGTTGTGTTAGTTCATTGTCCGGTATTGTATTGTCACCATTTCCCATCCTACGTGGTTTCCGATGTTCCTGTTCCTAGATGTGAGTGTTTGTTAATAAATATAGAAAATATATTTTAAATATATTGCTAAACCGAAGCACCCAGAGAAAATCCATGTCAACAAGGGGAGAAAATGCAAACTACACACATGAAAAAATGCCAGTTGGAACCAGTGACCTTCTTGCTGTGAGGCACCCTGCTGCCATGAACATATTTTAAATAGAAATACTTATGGCACAAAACATCTATGAGTGAGTATTTTCAAGAGTAAATTCAACGATAGCAGCTTGTTGCTAAAGTTAAAGGAGTCTCTTTGCCTGTATTATCATCAAACTTCCAGTTTAACTTTTTTAACTTGATTAAAAGAAGAAATAACCTGAGCAAATTAGAGCTAACAAGATTCCAGTGCTGTAAACAGATACATTGCCAAAGTATAAGTCATTAATATGTTATGTGTAAATTATATTATTATGTGTAAGTGGCAACAAGCTTGGGTTCCATATCAGGCATTTGGAAATTATTGCCTTTATCCCCACAGCTGTACTTATAGCCAACATTGAGTTAACCCCCGACAGCAATCTGTTAAAATATGTTATAGCCCTTATTTATTCATGAATGTGCCCTTAATAATGTATCTTATCTATGTACAGTATTTTACTCATTGAGTAGCTACAGGGCACATTGTTATTGTATTCTAAAAATATATATAGGGTGTAATAGTTGCTGGAGTGTCTTTCAGCCTCCGGAAGGTTTATTCGCTGTGAGGTCTCATGTGTTTTCATGTCAGAATAACAAGACCACAATGTGTGATATACACTGGAGCTGTGCAATGAAATTGGGGAATGTTAAAAATATGCAGTACAGGGCTGCGCTCCCCAAAAGCATCTTAAGTATATTGTTAAAAAAAAAACAATGGCTGAGCCACTGGTCCGAATGTTACTGCCTGTTTTCCCAAAGCCATTGTAACTTAAGTAGCACTTGAAAATTGTTGTATCTATTGGCCTTTTTAAAATGAATGACGGTAAATGAGCTGGTGAGCTGTCTGACAAAAAAGTGCCCTTCAGAATCAAATCAGCAGGATTCCCTTCTGCATCTTTCACTTGCTTCGAAGACACTACTGACTTTGCTTACATGGACATCTGTAATCTAGTTATTTGCCTTAATAGACAATAATATAATTAAGTAGTTTACGTGAAGTGCTTTTATGTAAGAGTTTCCTGTAATTTTGGGTGATGTTAACTGCAGTATGGCAGTTTCACATTTACTCATGAACATTTAATGTATGCCCCCGTGACAAACCGGGGTATTAGACGCAAAAAATGAGTAAGGACTGGTGAGAGTGTTATTGACACCTCTGACCAGACACCTCACACCCACCCGGATCATCTCCCTACACAGCCATCAACACCTCCAGCCATCTCCCGCTCACCCCCTGCACTTCAGATCAGTGAGGATAATGGGCATCAGATCCTCAGTAAACAGCCATCAACACCTCCAGCCATCTCTTTCTCCACCCCGGCACTTCAGATCAGTGAAGATAATGTGCGTCAGATCTTCAGTAAACAGAGGAGACGAAAAGCACCAGGTCCAGATGGTGTTTCACCAGCCTGTCTGAAAACTTGTGCGGACCAACTGGCTCCCATTTTCACACAGATCTTCAACAGATCACTGGAACAGCGCAAAGTTCCATCCTGCTTCAAACGCTCCACCATCATCCCAATACCAAAGAAACCAAAGATCACAGGACTCAATGACTACAGACCTGTTGCCTTAACATCTGTGGCCATGAAGTCATTCGAAAGACTGGTGCTAGCTTATCTGAAGGACATCACTGGACCTTTGCTGGACCCCCTGCAGTTTGCCTATAGAGCAAACCGGTCTGTGGATGATGCAGTCAACATGGGACTGCATTATATCCTAGAACATCTGGACAAACCAGGGAACTACGCAAGGATACTGTTTGTGGACTTCAGTTCTGCCTTTAACACCATCGTCCCATCACTGCTCGAGAACAAACTGACCCAGCTGTCTGTCCCTAGCTCTGTCTGTCAATGGATCACCAGCTTTCTGACAGATAGACAACAGCTAGTCAGAATGGGCAAAATCACATCCGACAGCCGCACCATCAGCACTGGTGCCCCCCAGGGATGTGTTCTCTCCCCACTGCTCTTCTCCCTGTACACAAACGACTGCACTGCAAAAGACCCCTCCATTAAGCTCTTGAAGTTTGCGGATGACACTACTGTTATCGGCCTCATCCGGAACGGTGACGAGTCTGCATACAGACAGGAGGTGGAGCGGCTGGCTTTATGGTGCAGATACAACAATCTGGAGCTGAACACGCTCAAAACAGTGGAGATGATAGTGGACTTTAGGAGAAACCCCCCTGCACTCCCCCCACTCACCATCATGAACAGCACTGTGGCTGCAGTAGAGTCATTCAGGTTCCTGGGCACCACCATCTCTCAGGATCTGAAGTGGGACATTCACATAGACTCCATTGTAAAGAAAGCCCAGCAGAGACTGTACTTCCTTCGTCAGCTGAGAAAGTTCAACCTGCCACAGGAGCTGCTCGTACAGTTCTACTCAGCTGTCATCCAATCCATCCTCTGCACTTCAATCACCGTCTGGTTCAGCTCAGCTGCCAAAACCGACCTCCGTAGACTACAGCGAATAGTCCGGACTGCTGAACGAATCACTGGCACTACCCTTCCCACACTTCAAGAACTGTACTCTTCCAGAGTGAGTAAAAGGGCTCGTAAAATCACTCTGGACGCCTCACACCCAGCACACTACCTGTTCGAACTGTTACCGTCTGGTCGGCGCTACAGAGCACCAAGCACAAAAACAGATAGACACAGGAAAAGTTTCTTTCCTCAGGCCATCTACCTCATGAACAGTTAAATATTCCCCTACTGTGCAATAAACGTGCAATACTTTCTCATACGCACTTGTACACAGCACCTTATAACCTGTATATTTACAACATATCTGTACATACATTCAACATCCAGATCTTTTTGACTAACTGCATCTCTGTTTAATGTTTATTGCCTTTTCTTTTCTTGTATTTAATTTTGTGTTGTCACTCGTCACTTTATGTACACTGAAAGCTTCTGTTGCCAAAACAAATTCCTTGTGTGTGTGAAGCACACTTGGCAATAAAACTGATTCTGATTCTGATTCTGATTCTGAATTTAATATCGCACGGCAAATGAAAAGAAAAAAAATACTTCTGCCTTTCGTGTTGTGTGTGTGTGAGTATGTGCGGCCCTTTATTGACAGTCACATGTGTGGATCATTTTTTTAAAGTCCTACATGACAGTAATAGTTTGATTGCTGTGTTTACTTCAATAATGCCACTAATATCTGCATACTCCACGTCTTAATTCTATCTCTGTTTAGTTTAGTTATGACTTTAGTCGGATTAAGGTATTCTAAAATCGCTGTTTCGAGTTTATTGTAGGCATACAGTTTAAAACTCATGTTAAACTGAATAAACAGTTAGTAAACACAAGTACATCTTATTGAACATCATTTATTTTCATCACCAATTGTCATAGTAGAACAGTTTCTCAAGCAGTTTGTGATGCATTTTGGAAACTTGAGATGAGCCCTTGGTCTAATGTGCCACCTGGCTTGAAAAACCCGTTCTCAAAGACTTACTTTTAGTCATTATTTGGGTAGCACATAGATTTTGAATGCCTTAGGCAGAATACAAATAAGCCATTTTATTCTAGATTAATCTAGATTAATTCCAAGATTACAGTGAGATTAATATAGATTTAAAAAATTTATCTATGCCCACCTATAGTAAATAACTAACATTAACCAATGGATCATTTTTTAAAGTGTCACCAATTATTTTATTTTATTAATAACAATTTAATTTAAATAATACTAATTTAACATGTATTAATAATAATAATTAAGGCATGCATGTTTGATGCAGATAGAATAATTCAGCACTTGTCGCTGTGTTACTATGGTTATGTTTGAGCATATCACATTTAATGATAACTCTACACAAAATGTGCATTAACCAATTTTACTACATACCTTCCAGGCCAATGAGATTCAAAATATATTAGATTAAATAAAAAAAAAATCAGAGACTATGGATTAAAGGTAACCAGCATTTGAATCATCATACCAAAACAAGACTGAACATTTTAAACTGCAATCACCGCCATCTACAACATCCAATTAATACTCCAGTTTTCGACTTTTGTATGCTGAGGGAAATGCTTAGTCATTGAAACATTTCAAATTGTGGAGTACTTCCATTTACCAGTTAGCTAGAGTGCTCTATTCACAAATCTTTATTGCAGTGATATATCATTACGCACCATGCTAATGACAGGCGCTTTTGTGTGGCTCCACTAACCAGACTCCTTGAGTTAACTGGCAATTACCGATTTTTAGGCCAGCTAGCATCAAAAGATCAATTGTACACTAATTACAGTGTACGATCCAGGAAAAGAGTGAGTCAAGCAGGTTACGAGAGCTTCAGAAACAAAGAGTACAAGCTGTAATTTGAGCTGGTTTTACTTATATTAAAGATTTTTTAAGGACACAAACTAAAAATAAATAAATAAATAAATAAAAAACATGTACTTTTCTCATTAGGACACAGTTCGCTTGAAGGGATGTTTGCCTTTCGGAACAAATTAAGCTCAAGAGCAAAGCAGTGCCCTCGTGCATTTTACCTTGGGTGTCTTACTACAGGTACAGTTGAAGTCAGAATTATTATCCCTTCTGAATTATTAGCCCCCCTTTTATTTTTTCCCCAATTTCTCTTTAACAGAAAGAAGATTTTAGAACACAATTCTAAACACAATAGTTTTAATAACGGATTTCTAATAACTGATTTATCTTATTTTTGCCATGATGACAGTACATAATCTTTTACTAGATATTTTTCAAGCTATTAGTATTCGGCCTAAAGTGATTTTTTAAGGCTTGTTAGGCAGGTCAGGGTTATTAGCTTAATCAATGGTTTGTTCTGTAGCCAATCTAAAAACAATATTGCTTAAGGGGGCTAATAATATTGACTTTAAAACGGTTAAAAAAATGTATACAACAGTTCTGTCTGGTTCTCAAATCTGATTGGCTGGTAACTGGTGATATTCTGCAATAACAGCACTTGTACAGCCTTTTCACCCTTGTGTATTACTCCGCACACATAGAGTGACAGCAGATCAATAAACTCACTACAGTTTGACTAATAATGCAGCTGCTGGACAGCATAATGTCCTTTTGAGGCTTTTTTAGACAAAATGTAGTTGCAACTTTACAGTTTATTTATAAGGACCTATTTTAAATATTTATATTTTCGGAGATTCAGCGTGTCTGCATCCATCAGCCTGTCATACTGAAGAGCAAAGACGGTTGACATTCCGCCACAAGATGGCGACAGACAGCATAATAAGCCCTTAGAGGAGGAAAAACTCAAACTACATCTGATCAAATCATAACAGAACAGGTAATGGCTTTCTAAGTCGATCTCTCTCGTTTGTATGTTGTAGTGCTTTATTTATAACATAGTAATCCAGTAGTGTTTCTGTTAGTTTTTACTTTGCTTTGGCTCTTCAGGGTTAATTATAGTCAGTGGTGTAAAGTAACTAATTACAAATACTCAAATTACTGTAATTGAGTAGTTTTTCTCAGAAATTGTGATTTACTAAGTCGTTTAAAAAATGTGTACTTTTACTTTTCATTGAGTACATTTTTACTGCAGTATCTGTACTTTTACTCCACTACTTTCTTTCAACCTGCAGTCACTACTTTTATTTTTTCTTGTCAATAAGGCTTAGAAAATTCAGTCATGTGGTTCCTGTCCAATCAAATCATACACAGTAGTAAAGAGGTAATAAATTTATAATTGCAGCAAACTGGAAGCATTAAAAGTGTCCAAGAAGATGTCCAAAATCTTTACACGCATTGACCCAGCGACTGTTTAGATGCATATCACTAATGAGAAGATGATAGATGTTTACTGTATGATAACCGAAATGGCCTTAAACACCCAGCAGGCACAAGACGTCAGCATGACGTCAGATTGACGTTATACCCCAACGTAATGGGGAGGGTGCATTTTGTTTGGAAATGAAAATTAGATTGACGTCAATGTCCAACATACAACCTAAAAGCAATCAAATATCAACGTCATTTGATGTTGTTATTGGACATCAAAATAACGTTGTCCTCAGATGCTGGCTAGACACAAAATTTTGATCACAACCCAAATCTAACCTAATGTTAACATCTGCTGCCTGCTGGGCAATAACTGAATGCACTACAGAATGTTTCGTATACACACATCCACAAATTACATGTAAATGCATCAGCTTTTTACAGTGTAATACTCACCACTCGCTACTCTTGGGTACTTTTAAAAGGTCTACTTTTAAAGGTACGATTTTACTGTACTCTTTCCACAATTGATTATAGTGATTTTAGTGATATAGGGAAATCTCTGTAGACTGGCAACCTTATAATCTTATAGTCTATGGATTTTGTAATGTGTACAAAATCCCGTTTTGTCATCACGTCAGATATCACGCTATAGAATCATTCAAATACTAGCTCTAAAATTATGTTTGTAAAGTAGCAATGGTTTCTGCTGTTCTGATGTCAGCTGCAGATGTGAATGAACGGCGGAAGAAAGTAGTTCCTTATACAAAAGGATTCTTTGATGCTACGTGTTTGATTTTCTTTTTTATATACACGATTATGCCATTAAACTGCTGCATAAACGCAATATTACACTCGTAGCAGTGCAATATGGCTGTATATCGTCACTGGTGGGTCACTAAGGCACTTGACCTGCAGCCTGTGATATTGCTCATTAAGGGGTCGATCATACAGAACGCGCTTTTTGCATTGAGAGGCGCCTTTTTTGAATGATTTACTAACGCCTGTGAGTGTTTTGCATGCTGCTTATACGCACTGCGAGCTTCGGGTTTTAACTGCCTTCTGTGCCTCGTGTTTTTGCCGTTGTCCCCCGTGCGCTCGCAGTTGAAAAATAGTCAACTCTGAGCAGAAAAGGCACATTATGTCAGTCACGTCTGTTTCATTCTCCAATCAAATGAAAGCAGAGGTGGGATTTCAGTTGAGGTGACAGCAGTGTTTGTGTTGTAAAGACAACTATGGAGACTTTTGAAAATGGAGGAGAGACTAGTGGTTGCTGTTTTAGTGTTTCTGGTGCTGTATGACTTCACAAATCTTCAATATCACAATATTATTATATATTCAATTTATACCAATATCAACAGCAACACTCTCACACAATACACAGTCGATCAACGTCATTGCCTAGCGACATAAAAACCACACTGCGCTTCTTTTTTTCTTGTCAACAAAAAAGGTAGTGTGGTGCGCCTTGTGTTTTTAGAATGTCAAAGCATGTTCGGTGTGATTGCCCCCTAAAACTGCTTTTATTCTAGTCTGGACTTTCTCCAGAAGATAAATATTACAGAAAATACTGTGAAAAACTCCTTGCTCTGTTAAACATAATTTGGGAAATATTTGAAAATGAGGAAAAAAAAAACACAGGAGGGCTCATAATCTTGACTTCAACTGTATTGATGCTATATAAGTGAGCCTCACCTTCACACACAGGCTGAGTTCCACTCCAGGAGCTGTTCTGCAGGCATGTGCGCTCTGAAGATCCAATCAGTGTATAGCCGGCTTCACATGTGAACCTTAGGAGGCTTTTATGTCTGAATTCCTCCCCAAGACGAGAACCGCGAGAAGGAATTCCCGGATCCCCACAGAATCCTGGATTATCACCTGAATAAAATAAAAAAAAAAACATATTTTTTATTGATCCAAAATAGCCTCGGCTTCAGAAATGTTTGTCATTTATTTTCTTTAGGATTTTATGGATTTTCATGATGCACAGACTTTTTTAATCAATCTAAAAGCTCATGGTATGTCTCATGCTAAAATTTCACTATATAAGTTGCTCTTAATGTGTATACTTTCTGAACTCTACATCAGCACTCCGATTTAGGAATTCAAACCATAGAGAAAAACTACACTGAACATAATGTGCAATCAAAGTTTTTGGGCTTAATAATAATAATAATAAATTCATAGTTCAGGGATGCATCATCGTTTGGTAACAATGAACAATGCACAATGAACAATACACTACCTGACAAATGTCTTGTCGCCTATCTAAGTTTTACGAACAACAAGCAATATCTTGACTTCTAGTTGATCATTTAGTATTAGAAGTGACTTATATGAAAGGCAAAGGCCTCTACATTATGTGTATTGTACCAAAATAAAATATGATCATGCCTTGATTTTTAATTATTTAATTAGAACAGTGAGGTCTGACTTTGCTTAGACAAAAGTCTTGTCACTTAACAGAAATAATGTACAGTATAGAAAATAAAGTCATGGTGCAGTGGAAAAACTGCATCCATACATCTCTGCAATAACTCAAATAACTTTTTAATAAAGTCATCTGGAATGACAAAGAAAGTGTCCTTACACAACTCCCAGAGTTCATCAAGATTATTTGAATTAATTTCAGTGCCTCCTCCTTCATCTTAACCCAGACATGCTCAATAATGTTCATGTCTGGAAACTATGCTGGTCAATCCTGGAGCACCTTGACCTTCTTTGCTTTCAGGAACTTTGATGTGAAGACTGAAGAACTTGCCCTCTCCTGTGGTTTGTAATGTAATGGGCAGCACAAATGTCTTAATACCTCAGGCTGTTGATGTTGCCATCCACTCTGCAAATCTCTCGCACGCCCCCATACTGAATGTAACCCCAAACCATGATTTTTCCTTCACCAAACTTGACTGATTAGAGAATCTTGGGTCCATGCGGGTTCCAGTAGGTCTTCTGCAGTATTTGTGATGATTGCGATACAGTTCAACAGATAATTAATTGGAAAAATACACCTTCTGTCACTTTTCCAAATGATCAACTTGATCAGAAGTCAAGTTATTATTTGTTGTTCTTACAACTGGGATCAATGACAAGAGTTTTGTCAGGTAGTGTCTAGTGACAATAAGTGTTTTCTAAAAGTGTTCTGTCATTAGTTATTACGTAAAATGTCCATAATTACATTCTAAACAGGGTGGAGTAACAACTTAGAATAAATCAGTTCAATTATTATGTTTTGTATAATTCTGTTCAATTATTATGTTTTGTATAATTCTGTTCAATTATTATGTTTTGTATAATAAAAATTATCGTTTTATACACACATACATACACATTTAAAACATATCCAATATTAGTTTTCCATATTAATGGAAACAAATGTAAATGTCAAATATGGGGCCTATATTTATTTCATTATGTAAGCAATTTTTTTGTTGTTGTTGTTAAAAAAGTCTATTTTTACAACTTTTATA
>CAIGQZ010000276.1:721693-734470 GCA_903798205.1 Danio tinwini
TACTGCTTGTTTTCTGCTTGCACGCCGTAACCCCTATATAATATGTGTATTTTTTTTTCACAGACAGTGCTTTTCCTTGTGTGTGTGACCCTTTAGATGCATCATGTGACATTATTGCAAAGCCTATATGAACAAAGCTACGTTTGTTGAATTGATCACTAAAATTAAAAACTTTAACATGGTTTTTCTAATGCTATTTTTGAAGAGATTTGACCAGTTTTGTCGTCAAATATGATCTAGTAGGTTTTATAAGGGATAAACACTAATTATCTTTGTTTCTCTCAGTGTTTATTTTATATCAATTGTGGAAGCCATTAGTAATTGAGGTAAAAACAAAGTAAGAGTATATAACAAATAAGATGTGTAAATGTGTGTGTTTTCACAGCAAACCAACACATAGAATGCTGCAAATATTACTGCTTGTTTTCTGCTTGTCGCCAGAAAATCTGTCACTTTAGGCTGCGATAATCAGAAATATGTTCCCAGTTTAGCACTGAGTAGACAAAAAAATAATAAGAAATAAATAAATACAATATTTTAGCTGGTACACCCTGCTGACTGCCTTTGATTACTTTTGACAAGTGGAAAATGAATTAAATGAAAGTGAAACATAAGCAAAAAAAGATTAAATTCTATAATCAAGAAGATTTTTCCAGACAAGCAAAAAAAATAAATAAATATATTTAAAAAACAATATATTAGTAAATAGTAAATATACATATATACACAACAGTTCTGGCTAGTTCTCCAATCTGATTGGCTGATAGCTGTGCGATATTCTGTAATCAATCAATTATTGATCAATTAAACTCACTACAGTTTGACAAATATTGCAGCTGTTGGACAACATAATGTACTTTTAAGGCTTTTTTAGGTGAGAATGTAGATTGCAACTATGCAGTTTATTTATAAGGACAGTGCCTATTTTAAATACTTATAGTTTCGAAGATACAGCGCATCGGCATTTATCAGCCTGTCATACTGAGCAGAGCAAAGACGGTTGACGTTCTGCCCCAAGATGATGACAGAGACCACATTATAAAAAGTCCTTTGGAGAGAAAAACAGTGCAAGTTTCCAACTACAGCTGATCAACACATTACAGAACAGGTAAGTGTCAATCCTAGTCGATTTCTCACTTTTATATGTTGTAGTGCTGTATTTATACCATAGGAATCTAATAGTGTTTGCTTTGCTTTGACTTTTTCAGGGGTTAATTATTGTTATCTCCCGATTGCAACAGAGAAATACTGGGAAATCTTTGTAGATTGATGGCATTTCATGCCGGTCAGCCTTATCTTAAAATATGAGCAAAATCACTTGTTTTTAGACTTAACTAGAGAGTCATTCAAACACTAGTTCTAAAGTAACGTTGGTGAATGAGCAACATTTTCTGCTGTTCTGACGTCAGCTGCAGATGTGATTGAACAACGGAAGAAAGTAGTAACAATGGAAGAAAGTAGTTCCTCATACAAAAGGTTTTTTAAGACTCTCCGTGTTTGATTTACTTTTTTAATTCACACGATCATGTCGTCAAACTGTTGTATAAATATAATATCACACTCGTAGCAGTGCGATATGGCTGTATATCGTCACTGTTGGGACACTAAGGCACTCTGAGGCCTTGAGCCAAGGCACGCCTCCCACCAGTGCCAATATACAACCATATCAAACTGCTTGTGTGATATTGCTTATATATATATATATATATATATATATATATATATATATATATATATTATTTTGCAGTGAACTTATAAAACAATGTGATAAAAAGGTATATCCATGAATAGGAAGAAAAATTTTAAATGACAAACAAAAAAATTCCATGAATTGAACAAACAATAAATAAAACTCCATGACTTTCAATGTCTAGAATAGACCTATTGAAATTCCAGGATGTTCCAGAAATGCCATTGGAATCCTGGAATTTAAACCCCCCCATCTCTAATCAGATTTGTTCTAGAAGGAAAGTTTGAGGTTTAGATGAAAGTGTGTTCAATTTCCCTGTGCTCTTCAACACATCCCTGCATGCTGACACTGATATCAAAGAGGCCAAAGGAAGCTTCTATTTTTGACTCTTCTAATCTCCAGAAATAATGTGATGTCATCAGAAGCAGCAGTCATGCCTCCTTAGTGTATGGAAAAAAACAAGTCGAATCCCATGTTTCAAAAACATTTTGAGCAGCACTTTGCGGTATGCACAGCACTTCAGTGGCAACATTTTTTATTTGAAGGAGAAACTAACCATGGAAATTGAGGACAAAGAATCCACTTGTCGAGAAGTCGCTGTGGAACTTGATAAGAACCTGATTGAAAGTGCTGTAGGCTGACTCGAGGGCTGTGTTGCCACTGAAAATCCCCAGCTGTGGGTAGCTTTGCTCTGGGCCGTCCCTGGAAGAAGGGGAAAATGCTTTGAAATAACATTACAACCTGTGATCCTGCCATTAAACTGCAAAATAATACCTCAAAGCTCTGACTAGTTTGAGAAAACCGATTCACCTCCGAATGTACAGTGAGAATGTGCTGACTTTTGAATAAAGGGATTGCATTACAGACAAGCTTGCACCAGAAATGATGACTTTACAGACTAGCCATGATTTTTAATGGCTTTTGATGATTAATGGACAATATCACTGGATGAACTCTTGAGATGTGTATTTCCACATTGTTTTTCACCAACTTTGTACTGTTTCAGATTATTGAGTGGAAATTATGATTATTGTACTGCATTCTGCTATTATTATGATATACAGAAAACAGATTTACATGTTTTTGTTTCTGTATCTTTAGTTAACAAAAATGAAGATTTACAATATTAGTATTATTATTATTATTATTATTATTATTATTATTATTATTATTATTAATAATAATAATAATAATAATAATAATAATAATAATAATAGAGGATAGTCTTCATGAAACATGTGGTGTGATGGTTTAGTAACCATATTATAGAAAGACTGCATTACAAAACAATAATAACAACAACAATTAATAATAATAGAATAAATAAATAAATAAATAAATAAATAAATAAATAAATAAATAAATAAATAAATAAATAAATAAATAAAGGGCTGCACGGTGGCACAGTGGGTAGCACAATCGCCTCACAGCAAGAAGGTCGCTGGTTTGAGCCTCGGCTGGGTCAGTTGGCATTTCTGTGAGGAGTTTGCATGTTCTCCCCATGTTCGCGTGGGTTTCCTCTGGGTGCTCTGGTTTCCCCCACAAGTCCAAAGACATACGGTATAGGTGAATTGGGTAAGCTAAATTGTCTGTAGTGCATGTGTGTGAATGAGTGTGTATGGATGTTTCCCAGTAATGGAAAGGGGACTAAACTGAAAAGAAAATGAATGAATGAATGAATGAATGAATGAATGAATGAATAATAATAATAATAATAATAATAATAATAATAATACTAAGAAGAAGAAGAAGAAGAAGAAAAAGAAGAAGAACAACAACAACAACACTAATACTAATACTAATAATAAATAAATAATAAAATAAAAATAAAGAATGATAATAACAACAACAAACACCAACAGCTTCAATAATAATAATAATAATAATAATAATAATAATAATAAACAAAATCATGAAATAAAAAATTTATAATAATAACAACAACAACAAACAATAATAACAACAACAACAATAGTAAAACAAATAATAATAAAAAATAATGATAACAACAACAACAACATCAACAACAACAACAACAACAACAACAAAACAATAATAAAATAAAGATAAGAAATGAAAACAACAACAACAATATTAATAAAATAAATAATAATAAATAAATAATGACAATAACAACTACAACAACTATAATAATAAATTAAATAAATAATAATAAAATTAAATAAACAATGACGACAACACAATAATAACAATAGTAATAATAATCGTATTCATGTAGCCTGTGGTGTGATGGTTTATTAACTGTTCCCAATTAAAAAGACTGCATTACAAAAATAAAATAAAATAAAATAAAATAAAATAAAATAAAATAAAATAAAATAAAATAAAATAAAATAAAATAAAATAAAATAATAAACAAAAAAAAACAGATTGGTTTATTTTTGTGTCACTTTTTTATTATTATTAATATTATTATTTGAGAATGAGAATGACCACAGCTCATATTATGCACAGTGACTACAGACGACAGATATTGGTACACAAAACGGAGCTCAATTTGCATAATGATTTGTTTGACATATGACAACATCAAGAGCTTCAGTCTAGTCTGCGAGATTAAATAATTGCCTTGTCCTCCTCTCGGCCTGCTATTTGCCAAACGACTCATTAAATGGAGTTGTGCTCACCAGACCGCGATATAGTCCGTCACGGGCTCGGTTTGGAGAAGGGTGAAGTTGATGTAAACCCCATGACCATGGGGCACGCTGATGAGCCAAGTGCAGTCCTGAGAGTCTGGGTACTCATTTGGGTAACCCGGAGAAAAAATGGTGCCGTTTGGAGCTGTAACGTTGTAGCCACAGGGAGCTGTGAAGAGAGAAATATTATTTAACCATGGGCCGCAATGGTAATCTATCTTTCTAGAGTGAAAGCTAATATTAAGCAACAGGGAGTGCGCTAAAATCTTTATGCTAAGGAAATAAATCACCCAGAACTGAAAGGTTTGACATTATTTACTCAAACACTGTTTAGAAAGCTGTATGACTTCATGGGACTTTATTTTTTTTATCTTTATGGGACAATATTTTTATTTTTTAGGTAACACTTTATAATAACTGCATGCTATGAACCATTTACTAAGCATTAGCAAATAGTTAATTCATCATTTGTTAAGCATTAACTCTACATGAATAGATATCATTAAGCAGTTTACTATACATAGAATATACAAAAACACGTGCAATACTATCATAGATGTGAGTACAATGTTATAACAATATAATTACAATGTTATAATATAGTAATTGCATCCAAAATAAAAGTTTGTAATAATATATCTGCTGCATATATTTAAGTATAAATACACAAATACTGTTTTAAATCATTTAAGTTTATAAATATTATCTTGGATATACTTGCAATGCAATCACAATGTAATTATAACATAATGACATAGTAATTAAGTTTGTAATTATATGTGCACAACTATAGATAATCAGACATTGCACATGCAATACAAAAAACATTTGCATTTATAAATATTATCTTGTATGTAATTACAATGTAATGACAGTACTTGGACACAAGAAAGTTTGTAATTACATACTACATATCAGACGTAATTACAATGTTATAACAATGTAATTACAATGTCATTACATCCAAAATAAGAGTTTACAATTACAAATGTATTGTTTATTAACATATAAATACACAAATACCGTTCTTGAATTATACAAACGTGTTTATAAATATTATTCTGGATGTAATTACAATGTAATAACATAGTAAATACAATGTTACGACACAGTAACTGTAAACTATTTACACACTCATGTTTCTTTTCAAAAATGACAAAGAAAGCTGATCTGATTGGCCCTTGTGCGTGCATTCGCTGATTGGCTCACAGAAAGAACCTTATAGAGCCAAGCTAGAGTTTAACTTTTTTGTTTTTTAAATAAAATGTCTTAAAGTTAAACAACTTATAAAAAAATCACAATGTAAATAAGATGTCATTTAATAAAAATATGTGAATAACTCAATTTTGACAATAATGTCAGATAAAACTTTATAATTCTAAGATAGATATAACTACACATACAAATGCTGTATTTTTGACTTAAAGGGGACCTATTATGCCAACATCACTTTTATAAGAGGTTGTGTGGCAACAGTCTGTGAATATAGCCAGCCTTAAATGGTAAAAAAAATAAAAAATAAGATAACGGTCTGCAGAAACATTTTGAATGACATTACCCTGTTGTACGTGTCATCATTAGTGATGATAATCTTCCTCATTATCATATGACATAAGTCTTGTTTGTGAATCTGATGCTATGCTGACACGTAGGCTTTCTCAATATGCATTCTTGTCTGTACGTGTGTTCATGTGTCCTCGTGAAGCATCATCAACCGTCACCGAAGTACTGTTCCAATTTAAAGTTCACATCTTGCCAAGTACAGATAAAATTCTTGGATGTGTACTTGCTCTTTGTCCATGACTTGAGAAGCACAGGTGTCCCAGAACAAATTGAAGCCCAATCAGTGAAAGCTAATAGCAAGATTAAAAAACCCACAATTATAAAAATACTGCTGTGCTACAAAATAGTTTTTCAGTTTTTTTTAGTCGAGAATGTAGTTCTTTTAAACTCGAATCAGCAGTTTATTTACAAAGATGTGCTTCAGGGTATGCAGACTCTGAGCCCCAGCCTGTCAGTAGCAGCACTGTCATCTTGTCCCCCATCAAGAGCAGCTTTACTTCGGCCAGTCCATCTCGGATCTACTGCTGGATCTCATCTCTCCATTTTAGTTAACATGATGATTAATACATCTTGTGTATATTTATATTTTTGTATATTGGATATTGTTGATCTTTTAAATATATGATTTAATCTCTGGTGTATTACTTGGCAGTGTTATTTTGTTACATTTTACAATTGTCTTTATGTTACCATGTTGTTGTCAGACTCCCGTGTTGTGTCATGTGATTTTCCCTCATGTTTCCATGCTCCATGTGTGTTATTTTTATCACGTGACCCCTTTGTTCTAGTTCCCGCCATTTGTTAATGTTCTATGAGTCTCACCTGTGTTCCTCCCCTGTATGTAATCACTCCTATCGTATCCCTTGTATTTAAGTCCTTGAGTTTGGTTTAGTCTCTTGTCCGGTATTTTAAGTGATGTCTGTCTACACCCCATGTTGTTCCTGAAGCCTGGCGGCGAATGTGACGTCATCGCTGTGTTTTTGGAGGTTCGCTTTGGGTAGGCATGACACGATATTAACTGGTGGAGCGCATGAGTTTTTTCGAGACTCAAGCAAACAGTTTTCGTGGTTTGATTTGTGTTGAATATGAAACACTTTGAAGAGATTTTGACTGAAACAGGTACGCCTGTACAGACAACTTTAAGATTTGTGATCATAGAGATAACCAGATGACCAATAATTATTGGCTAGAAATTGCAACAGCAGTGGGAAAGGAGGAACGTTTTTGTTAAAAAGTTTGGAAAACCCTGAGGGATAAGTTTAAGCCAAAAGAGACCATGGCAAAAGTGGAGACCCACGAACACAATTACAGAAATATGTTTTTCCCCCAGTCATAGGTTTTACACTGATTTATATATAACAATTTAGAATTTAAAACAATTTAATAATTACAAAACTATAATTAAGCAACAAATTATTTATAACTGGAAAAGAATATTTGAATCTATCGGTTTACAATATACTGATGGCCTGTTTATCTAGGCTTTATTGGTGATAATCAGGGCTTGACATTAACTTTTTTGATCACCAGCCACAGTGGCTAGTAGTTTTCCAACATTACTAGCCATTCTGCATTTTCACTAGCCACAGTTTTGTTGTTGGGGAAATATTTTTAATATGCATAAATATGACATGCTAAAAATTTGATTGTTTTTTGTCCACATGCCTCCTAATTCATTTCATGTTTTGTGTGTCGTGTATGAGCAAATGGGTCATGGTTTCCTAGTGTTATACTGCAAAATCTTTATTTTGAATGACTTTTCAGAAGTCAAAATTAAGGATTAACCAAATTTATCTCTGACCATAACAAACAATAATTATTTTTAGCCACAAATTTAAAATGTCAAAACAAGCTGAATATCTGTATACTATACTTTTTATTTAACAAAAAATTTCTTAAAAAAAAAACTAAGAAAAACAATTGACCTTTAAAAATAATTACTGTCATGTATCAAACATATGCACAGTAATCTGTCCTCACTAAAGGTCTCTCAGATCACCAGTTAACTACACATACATGGAGAGTTAATCTCATATTAAAGCAATGTTGTTGTAAAAAAGTGAAATTAAACTCTATCAACATAAATAACCGTAGGCAAAAGAAAGCAGGTGAAAAACATACTGTGTGTGATAATGAAAGGATGATCACACGGTTAAGGCCAATTAATAATCTTTTCAAAGCTAAAGCAACTGGTGCTGCTCACAAAAAGACATATTTGGAGCTCTTGAAAGCAGCAAGACTGTGGGTGCATTAGCATAACTTTTTGTCTGGTCTATATGAAAGAGAACCGATTGCAGTTGCGTTTCAGGCACGGTTGCTTCAAGCAAGAAAACAGGAGCGCACACGAATTTTAGTGCTGTTAGCTGTTAGCGCGACTAATAATCCTCTCATTTGTTATTGACCTGCTTTCTGCTCCTGCTAATGCAATTATTTTTGTAAGTTGTGCTGCTTCTCGATTCTGGTAATGGTCAGGAATGTTGGACCATTGTTGCCTTTTTAGCATAAGAAGAGGACAGAAACTTATGAATTTATGTATTATAATTTATGTATTGCATTATTAACAAACTGGTTATTTAAGATTAGTAAGTAGTTTTTAAGAACATTCAAAATGAGCAAGTAAACTATTACAATCAACATTGTTATTTAGACACATAGTAATAGTTACTCTGCATGTTAATAAAAGCTTCATTACCACAGCTTTCTACAGTTTTGTGACCTAATCTAAAGTGAGGATTATTCATGCTTTGTAAATAGATGACACTTAAAGTGGAGAATAACACTCCTAATCCTGCTGGAAAGACATTGATAGAAGATACTGGCACAAAGTTCACAACATATAACACAATTACAATAAAAGACAAAAGACAAAAAAGCCTTTGCAGTTCAGATTCCCTGCAAACGGAGGCCTTGGAGAAGCAAGTTGAGCGACTGATCGATAAGAGACAGGTCGGTTTTCACACTACACTATCCACACTAATCATCAAGGCTACAATTTAGAACAGCTCCCAATAGCTCATGTCTCCACTGTTTAGGACTTCAAAGTCTGTTTTTAAGACGGTTTAAAAACACAAAGGCGTTTATTGAACTAGTAATACAAAGAAGTAACACTTTAGTTAAAGAGCATAGTTAAAGAGGCGTTTGGGAGAGTGCTGGTAATACTTTTTTTTTTTCTCAAAAAGTTTTTTTTTTCCTGTCTCAAAGCGTGGGTAAAGACGGTTGAAAATAACAGTTGCAAAACAACTCAGAAAACTTAAAGGATTGTACACAGGGACAGAAGGAAAAAGAACACATTTCTTCACTTTCTTCCCGTCCCTTTACCTTCGCAGCGAGGAAAAGGCTGGTTCCACTTCCTGTTGATTCCATGCTGGCATGTTAGCACAGGATGACCCACCAACACGTATCCAGGAAAGCATTCGAATGTTATGGATTGGCCTGCGTTGAAATCGCTGTTGATGATGTATCCATTGTGGAATGGGTATGGGTCTTGACAGTTTTGCAATTCATATGCTAAAATAAAATGAAAAAATACAACATAAAAACGGAATATATGCATTTCTGAAGCATGACATTTAATTGTGAGTCCACTTAAAATAATTGAACGCGTTACAATGTTTGTTTAATTTGGTAATTTCTTCCAACTCTGATATCCTTCCTTTTGTGACACATTAAATCACAGGAGAAAAAGAAAGAAAAAGAAGCTTGGAAAGCCCTGAGCTGCATTTTCCAATAGTGTCATCTTTTAGTAGACTATGGAGAGTCTAAAATGGGTCGCACACCAGTCTATACAAATGAACAAATGGCAGATTGTGGTGCGTATTTAATTATTAACAAAAATATGTACTATTATATAATAATCATTCATTCTATGGATGTCCCGATCAGGTTGTTTTGCCCTCGAGGCTGAGTCATTTGATTTTGAGTATCTACCAATATCGAAACCTGATCTGATTTGTCTATAATACATAAAAAAAAGAAGTGAAGTGAAGAAACAGATGCAGGATGTTCCTTATTTTTTATTTAATTCATCTTATTTTAACATTCAAAAACTCTGCTTGTTTGTTGTGTTGAAAGTAACCTTTTCCTAGTAATCTTTTCCTAGTAACCTAGTATGTTGTGCTTGGCTTCACTCTACTCATATTTCCTGTCATGTGTAAGGTCGTGCGAGGTCCGGACATCTTCGAGATGTGCGCTCTCGTCCTGGTGTTTGTTTTGTCCCTGGCATGCTGTTTTATTCTCAGCGCCTCAGTGCCTAGTTGGTTTCGGTTTCGGTTGGTGCTGGGATTGGAACATACAAATCGCATGTGTGAGTGCACTGTAAGTATTTTCATTTATCATTATCATGTCTTACGCTTAGTCTTCTGTTGGTGTTGTGTAAAGCACATGATCTGGTGTTTACATTGTGGCCGCGTGCTTCAGTGTTGTGTTACATGTGGTTAATAGGTTCTCTCAATAGCTGCGTGTTCTAATCTAGAGCACATGGCTTGTGTTGCCTTTGTGTTATGTGCTCTCCTTTATAATGTCTAGTGGTCCCACCCTCCTTGTTAAGTGAAGAGTAAAAGAAGACCCGTAACAAGCTGATTTTAAGGTTGAGGAGATATCATTATGCTTCTAGACAAAGATAGACTAGCAATATCTGAATGTTATCATTCATTCATTCATTTTCTTTTCGACTTTGTCCCTTTATTAATCTGGGGTTGCCACAGTGGAATAAACCACCAACTTATCCATCATATGTTTACCGCAGGGGATGCCCTTACAGCTGCAACCCATCACTGGGAAACATCTATACACACTCATTCACACACATACACTATGGACAATTTAGCTTACCCAATTCACCTATAGCACATGTATTTGGATTTGTGGGGGAAACTGAAGCACCCTGAGGAAACGCACGAGAATACGGGGAGAACATGCAAACTCCACACAGAAATGTCAACTGACTCAGCTGAGGCTCCAACCAGCGACCTTCTTACTGTGAGGCAATTATGCTACCCACTGCGCCACCGTGACACCCCAAATTATGTGTTTTTATTGTTATTATTATTATTATAATTGAAATTATTACTAGCATTATTATACTATTTTTGCATTATTGCCCTACTGCTACTGCCACCAACAATCATCTTTGTAGCCTAAAAATCATCAGCATAATGCTAAGTTTAATCAGTTATATATCCGTATAGACTCAGATGTAAAGAAGCTTTTTGCACTGTGGTCATGAGTGGAGCGAACTGTCAACAGTGATAAAGTATAGCTGATAAAGACTATACAGTGATAAAGCATAGTCTAGACCAACCTTACATAAGTATAACTTACGGAAGGTATACTTAGCTGAGTGTATCGGGAAACACATATTAATGATACAGCTTAAAGTATAACTTAAGAATGAAGTAGGTTAAGGTTTCGGGAAATGCAGCCCTGGAGGTTATTAATTGATGACAGAATTTGCACTTTTGCAAGCAGTTATTTAACCTCTTATTTTCTTTTCTGCACATTCTCATAAAACAACAGTGTCTTTAAATTGTAAAGACTTGGTCTGTTGCTGAACTTTCACATCTGTTGTTTGACCCCCATAAATTCATCCAAAATAAATTTATTAAAATTAACAATATAAAGTCTACTGTGTACTATTTGATAGTACAGTCGTATTTAGCATTTGTTTTGTAGGGCTGGGCAAAATTGAAAAAAATAAAATAAAAAATCCTGATATCATGTTTCATATCATCCCATATCGATAATTGTTGAATATTTTTAACAATACATTTAGGAATATTAGGATTATTTTGTTATTTCACCACTAATTTACCAACATTATCAACGCAAATAGTTTTAATAGTCAAAAACAAAAATACTTAAACAAAATATCTCATCTTTTTATAACTAAACTAACATAAATGTTAAAGAGACTCTAAAACTTGATAGATAAAATGTTACAAGTGTGCAATGGTAAAGGCAGATCAACATCTGTAAGGTGTGAATAAAAATAATACAGTAAACCTTAAACTCTGTAAACAAAACAAATTATGATAATTAAATCTGAGCTTTCAAGTAAAGGAATTAACCATCATTATTGAAATACATACTGCAACATTATAAATTGTGAAGTTGAATGACTACATTACCACTATGCTAAGAAACATTTTCAGATGGGGAGCTAGTGGCTGGGATGCACAAGTAAAAGAAACCAAAAAGCCACTCAAGCGACAATTTTACAGCCTTTTTTATTAACAATCTCCTTACTGCTGCTATATGGCACTCATTTTGGCATGTCTTGTTATTCTGACCTGAAGTGACAAGCGCAAGCATGTGGTTTCCTTCACCCTTTTCTATGACGTCTCTTATTACTAGGCTACCATCAAGCGTTTTCTCAAAGGATGACAAAAAAGCACTGAGGTGTTTGCATGCGCTGTGTTCGTCTGAGGTAATTAGTCTGCCTTTATTGCTAAAATGTGTATATTCCACACAGAGTGTGAAGCAGGGGTGCGTTTCCGAAAACCATCGTTAGCCAACTAAGGTCGCAAGTACTGTCGTTACAAACATAGCTCGTTGATTTGGAAAATTCAGTTTTAGTGATCTTCATATTGACAAATGTATTCCATTCGTAGTGCACTTTGAAAAAATGTATGCCATTTTGAAAGCAACCGTGGCTCATGGTGAAAGCTATAGGTGACCTATTATTTAATAGCGGAATTTATGTTACATCTCCAAAGCTTGTGAAAACAAAAATATATAGCATCTGTTAAAAGTTTTAATTTATAGTGGGTTATATATTAGGAAATGTATCTGTATATGACGTGGGCCTGTTGGTTAAAAGATTTCTGCAGTGGTTTGAATGTCAAAGTTGTAAAAGTAGAAAAAAAAAAA
>CAIGQZ010000276.1:755480-767533 GCA_903798205.1 Danio tinwini
TGGATGGATGGATGGATGGATGGATGGATGGATGGATGGATGGATGGACAAATGGATGGACAAATGGATGGACGAATGGATGGATATTTTGGTGGGTGGTAAGTTGGTTGTTTGGTTGGATTATTGCTTGGATGGATGCATGGACGGATGAATGGAGGGAGGGAGGGAGGGAGGGAGGGATGGTTGGATGGATGGATGGATGGATGCATGAATGGATTGTTGGATGGATGGATGGATGGGTAAGTAGACGTTGGTTGCTTGATTGGAGGATTGGTTGGTTGGTTGGTTGGTTGGATGGGTGGGTGGATGGTAAGGTTGGGTTGGATGGTTGGGTTGGGTTGGATGGTTGGATGGTTGGTTGATTCATTGATTGGTTGGTTGGTTGGTTGATTGTCTGTTTGGTTGGTTGGTTGGTTGGTTGGGTGGGTGGATGAATGGATTTATTGGTTGGTTAAATGATTGGTTGGATGGATGGATGGTTGGTTGGGTGGTTGGTTGCATGAGGGAATGATTAAATGATTTATATGTTGTTCCATGTATATGTTTTTAGTCATTTCACAATCAAACATTAAATCTGCCAATCTATCTTGTGACTAGGTACATGTAACATTAAGGAAGTCAGTGAGCCCTTTCACAGATGAGAGAAAGTAACCTGGTAAAAAACTGGGGCTGTCCCATTAAGAAAGCTGCCCCTAGAAATGGACAAATGGGACATGCAGAAAGAAAATTGGTCTGGTGATTTATTTGAGGCTAGGTCTGAGCTCAGTAAAGGTCACAGTCTGAAAGGCTTGCAAATACACAACACAAAATCACACTCACTGTTGGCAGAGAAACACGGACACTACTGGAACTCTGGGTTAAATTAGATCCTTTCTTAATGGAGATTTACTAGGTGGAATCTCAGCTGCACTCGCTTTAATGTAGGGTCTAAACAGTAAACCATACTTTTATTTTGTTTATTTTGTTAGATTAGTGTATCCACATAGACGAACATACTGCCTTAGAAAGCACACTGCATTTGAATGCATGTGTAAATAAATAATAAATATTGAATTAAGTGCTTTAAAAAGCATTTGGATTTATCTTAGGCAAACTTTTGAGTGAATTATATCCTAAAATCTCCTGTTGTCAGTGCAGTGTCTTTGGTTTATTGTGTCTGTTGCTTCAATTAAATTTTCTGAGAAACAGTTTAGTTGTCAACTTGTGGACAAATATATATCGAAAGTGCTTTGTAAACATTTATTATTACCATTTGTTGAGTCTTCCCAAACAGTTTGATATAGCTCTTGGACCCAGAAGCCGATTTCTGTGACGTCACTCTTAACAAGTGGATAGCCTCCTGCAAACTCTGAAGTTTAAGCTGTCACATAGCTGGCTTAACAATTACAATAGTTTTGTTCCTTGCAAAAGACACCGTGCTTTGCCGGGCCTTCATGATTTATTTTAACCTTTATAATTTATTAACCATGATGAATTAAAGTGCAGTTATTAAATAAATTGATTTATTTTTGCATCCCTAGCCACACTATATAATGAAGGTAATACCTGTACACTGAAAAAAAAAAACGTAATGACAAAAAGGTAAGACACCAAATATTTTGAACTTATTTTAATAAGTTACTCAGGTTAAACTACAAATTTTCTAAGTTTTATAAAGTTTAACTTAACATTTTGGTAAAGCTTTATAATAACTACAGAATAAGATTATTAAATAGATTATTAAACATTTGCAAATAGTTTATTCATCATTTGTTAAACATTAACTCTCCATTAATAGACGTTAGTGGGCAGTTTATAAATACAGCTATAAATGCTATATTCTTGACATACACTACCTGACAAAAATCTTGTGCCTATCCACGTTTTAGGAACAGCAAATAATAACTTGACTTCAAGCAAAGGTTGAAGACTACCAAAATAAAATATGATCATGCCTTGATTTTTAACTATTTAATAAGGACAGTAAGGTCTGACTTTGCTGAGACAAAAGTCTTGCCACATAACAGAAATAATGTGCAGTACAGAATATAAAGTCATGGTGCAATGGAAAATAATATTGTGCATGACTCCCATGAACTTGGATGATTGTATCCATACATCTCTGCAATGGCTGAAACAACTTATTAATAAAGTCATCTGGAATAGCAAAGAAAGCGTTTTTGCAGGACTCTCAGAGTTCATCAAGATTCTTTGGATTCATCTTCAATGCCTCCTCCTTCATCTTACCCCAGACATTCTCAATAATGTTTATGTCTGGTGACTAGGCTGGCCAATCCTTACTTAAGATTTATATTACTTCCTTTACAAACCAGTTATTTAGGAAAACTTGGTGTTTTTTTTTAAGATCGTTCAGAATGTGTAAGTAAACAATTAATACGCTTTTCAAATTAACTTCATCTTATTATTCGGGTACATATTAATAGTTACTTTGTATGTTAATGAATGCTTTATTAACTCATTTTTATCCAATTTTGTGATTTTGTAAATCCCTTATGAATTAAGAATTTTTGATAAAGATTTTTTTGTACAGTGTAATGTATTTTATTTATTTTTTATTTTTTAAAAAATGATGTAAGGTTGAAACAGATCCCCATTGTTTTCCACATTTCTTTTGTACTGGTATTGGCAAACCCAGATACTGCAGCCCAGCAAATAATGAGAGCTTGGTCTTCTGCCTTTACCTGGCAGCAGAGTGTTGAGAGGAGAAAGAAATGCGGCTCAGTGTGTGCGTGCATGTGTGTTCATGTGTGTTCGTGTCCCTGCCATGTGTGCGTGTCTAGTGAAAAAAAAAAGAAAATAAATGAAGCAGCGAGTCATGCTCTGGACTGTTACCAAGGGCAAAGGGTTCAGGATAATGAAAGCACCATAGTGACATGTTCTGCACTCACTTTTGTACTCAAGGTGAAATCCAGCCGCGACAACACTGATATCTGTATGGAAGTGCAGGTAAAGCTGGTTGGAGGTGCTGTTCAACAAGGCTGGAGCTGTTGTACCTGGAAGATAACACCAGAGAGGAGCGGTTAAAGGGCTGGAGTTTTCACACATACAGATATTGTGTTCTCATTGAAACAAGCATACATAAACACACACAAACACACAACAACACAAAGCACATACATAGTAACACATATGAAGCATATTTATGCAAGCACACAAACACACACTATAATCTGCTGTTTTACTCTATAGAACTTCATATAAAAGGCAGAAACGTATTTGCACAGGCCTATCTAAAGGGTTAATGGTGCCAACTGATGATTAACAGTAAAAATGACACATTTTACCTCTTCCCAACAGGGTAAACCACTAACAATCAATTCGAGAATGCATGATTATATGCTGTCATGTCTTTGCAATCCAAAAATGTCATTGTAATGGAAGTCAATGGGGTAAAAACAGCCACCAACATAATGAAAGGGTAATCAATTTGAACAGTTCACAAGGGTTAAGACACAATTATTTGTGTTTAAAATAAATCACACCAAGACGGACATGTATACATATGACCATGTGTATTTGTCTGTTTAAACACATCACCAGTGTACACTTTTGCTCCTTTTTAAATAACATGTACAGAAGCTGTTTGGAGAACTGTGTCTCTTTATCATTATGGAGTGCGTCCGACAGTCACGCAGCTACATGAATTGACGGATTCGAAGGTTGCAGAAGGACAACACGTGGCTTTAATTGAAAGGAAGGGAATGTGGGCGTTTTTACATTCAGTTCAAAGTGCTTTCAGGCCAAAATAAAAGAAAGCATAATTCTATTGAACAGCTCTTGCAATTATATCATATTTGAGATCGGCTGTGTTGATGTCACTGTCACCTTTCATAGAAAGATTACTAATATGAGAGACAAACAGGAAAATACTTAAACAGGATGATAGCCGGAAAGAATGTTAAAATATGGGAGAATCCTGAGAGGGTTGACAGGTTTGGCACACACCCGCACACATGTTAGTTTTTGGGATTTATGAGGACTGTCCATAGACGTAATGTATTTTATTACAGCATATAACCATAACCCTGTGGCAAAAAAAAAAATTGCATATAAATATACCTTGTTAAGTATGATTTTAAAGGTGGCCCATAATGAAAATCTGTGTATAACAAGGCAAAGCAGAATAATAAAGAGATCAGTATATGGAAATTTACATACCGTGAGCCTCAGACACCATTGTTTCCTCATTATCATGTAAATTCAATGAGTGTAAAACCCCGGCGGATAACAGGCCAATCAGAGGACAAAACAAACTGTGACAAGACTCGCGGGTCACGGTCTCCGCATTTGCATGTAGGACTACTTTAGGTCGTTCATCCAACATGATGAACTGCACGCTCAAAACTGCATTTCCAACCTATCATCAAGGTTAGCGTTAGGTTTTAGGGGCATGTATCTAATGATGCTACTTGCATCATCAAGCTGCGGGCAGTAGCAAGGACTGTCTTTGCAGTTGGTTCTCTAGACCTGACACTTGGCCCGACCCAACAGCAAGTGGCACTGTCTGAGAAAACGATAGGTCTGAAAGTGATGGTGTGAGCATGCAGGTCTGAGCATGCAGTTGGGTCTCCGGGCCTGCCACTTCAGTTAGTCCGTTCATCTGGACCTGACGTCATCAAGAGAAAACAGATTCATATGCAGCTCTGAGATCATTAATATGCATGCCTTAGGAAAAGAGGAAATGCCTTCCTAGAAAATTGTCCTTCATTGTTTATTTTAAAGCGTATATTTGACTTACTAAGGATGCAGGACTTTTATTTTGAAAACGCAACTGCACATTGTTAACTATGCATTACTGGGCAATGACTGCAGGAGACATGTTAAAACTCCAGTGAGGATGCAAAATGCAAGATTTACAGATTATACATTCATTCAGCTCCACTCTGTAGAGGCATAAGGTATGTTTTATTGTGTCTTTTGTTAGTTTATAGTGTTTATTGTGAAATTTGAAGCATATATTTCAACAAACACATGTAGACTGCTGAATCATGTCACATCACTCAGTTCAACTTTCATTTGTTCATGCAGAGGTCCTGGCTGTGTTTTTTTTTTTGACATTATAAAAATACAACGCGATACATCTCTGTCACTCTCTTTTGTCAAGCTTAATTATATCCTAGCCTTTATCCACATCTTGTGAGCAAAATAGCTTAATGTTACTCTGATTGAGTTTATATTTGTCCATGTTCGCCGTACATCATGCAGTGTGTATGCATCTGTGTTTGTAAGAGCAGCCGGCAAGTTAGAGCTGAGCTCATTAATATTCAGGACACAATCCATATATGGTCAATTATGGGCCTTCTGAATGTAGGGGTATTTTATGGAGTAATAAATGAGCATATAAAACCGTTTCTGGAATTTAAAAAAAAAATTACCACAGCCATAAACCTATTATATAGTTATCAGAGAACAATTTAACTTATTGAACCAATGTAGTACATAGCACCTTTAAACTGTTTAAAATTGCAAGGACTCAACGCATGTCTTCATAAACCACCTTAACGTTATTACCTACTGTAGGTCATACATGTTATCATATAAATGTGTGTCCTCATTAATCACATAAACAAGTAAACACACTTTATTTTAATTGTGGGGACATCCCGTACACTCAAACATTTATTTTTTTTCTCTTTGACATACTGCCCATAGACATTATAATGGAAAGCATGGTCTGCTTTCGGTCCATTGCTTCGACACGTCAACATGGCCACCATCTATTATAATGTCGATAGGTACTGCCAGTCTCTGTTCAGGATTTGTTTACCTATGTGAATGACTGATTTCCTGAAATTTGCATTTAGGAATAATCCAGCGCAGCTCTTGGATAATAATCTGAACTCTCCATGAACACAATATGTAGCCTATTCCTCTTTCTTTTTCTACTTTGGAGTAGAGAGGAGAACAGTATCAATGTTTGATAATCTTATCGAATTAATAATAAGCATCAGACTCAGTGTGCAAGATTTCTTTGCATATGAATATCAAAAAAAACACATATACGAATATTTCATACTTCAATATGCAGAGATTTTTTAACTTTCTGAAAAAAAAAATAATAAATAAATAATAATAATAATAATAATAATAAATCTGGATGATTTATAAGCCTTTTGAAAATGAGGATATCAGCAACATTCTCACAATTCACCATCTCACCAAACTACTTATTTAAAATGAACTGAGACAACACAATTATTGGGATTTTTGGGGGACACCTTAATTGTTTTATGTTCAATCTACTCAATCTGTTAACTTAATTAATTTGTGTTGGGACGACATGAATGAATTGTGTAGAACCCTGTTTTTTTTTTTTTTTTGTGTAGGCTTCCATTTTTTTTATACCAACCCAAGCTCGTTCTGAAAACGTAGCCCTATAAACAATTCTGGCGAGCGGCAAATACGTCCCAGGAGGTATGTTTTTTTTGCAGTTTTTGTTTTCTGGAATCCACTAGAGGCTCCTTTGTACTCTTTTTGAGATGTCAAATTTCTCTCGCGAGTAAAATTTGTGCCTGCTCTTCTCAAGTAATTCCACCAGAGGTCGCTGTCGACTGACTGACTGACTGACCATCCGCCCGATACGCCCACCCACCGCCCTCTGTAAACCCAAGAATAGTGTTTTAAAAAGCAACGATTGACCAGAGCTCACCCACTTCCCTAAGCCCAACTGTCAGTGTTTTGAAAAGCAGTCCAGAAAAAGAAAAGCCCCCAGATTTTTACCACATTTTCAGACTTTACCCAAGCGGCAACCTCCCGCTGTCCCTCGTGAAGCAAATATGGAAGTAACTGAAACTGCAATTCCTTGAAATTCCGCTAGTCCGGGCTCTATAATAGAGCTAATTTCTTTTGAGCCCATTGTTAAAATGACCAACTTTATAGCAGAAAAAAAGGTGTTTACAGCCTGGTACAAAGAACGATTTTGGTTCATATAGCTAATATTACCCTTCATGACAACTGTGAGGGGGGTGACTTTTTTATAACTCATCCGTTTCCTTTATATTAGGTTATATTAAGTTTGCATAATTAACAGTCATTTGCCTTTTGGAATTATTTCTTACAATTATTAGATACTATAGCATGCTGTGTGCACTTAATTGTACTCACAAACTATTCACGTGGCCTCCGTTTGCCAGGTGAGTGAAATGATATACTTATACTATCTCTTTAAACGTATTTGTTTTACTTAAGATCATTTATCATTTATAATAATCTTAAGAGCTGTAACACACTCCAGAATCTGACAGATTGATTAGCTGTAGGCTATAGAACAGTCATCTGAATCGTTGTCATACAGTGTTATGCCTGGATTTTATAAATAGCCTTGCATTTACTAACACAGACTATATTTGAAGTGTTTGGAAGTAATTTGCGTTTTCCTCCTGTTAAAAAAATGCCATAAGAACAATTTTTTGTTATTCAACATTTTACAACAGTGTTTTTAAAAGACTAAATACTTCACTGATATAGTACACAACCAAGCACATGTGGCCAGAACACAAACGAGTCGCAGGTAATAAAGTATTAAGCGTTTCTCCCAAAGAAAAGCCTGTTTAAGGAAAATGCTAGCAGGCATCTGTAGCTCCGCTCACACTCCGCCTCTTTGCCCTTGTTTAGGGTTGTTGCTAGATCTGATATGTATGCGGCAGGAAGTTAATGAGAATTATTTATATTACTTATGAAATTTCCCATTTATTGTTTTTTATTAACATCTACCCCCACCCCAACCCTAAACCCACCTGTCACAGTACTGTAAAACATTCATTATTGTTATACAGTGTCATAAAAAAAGTGCTGCTGTATTAATGTGCATATCGCAATTCCGGCCGGCCGCATAACCGATCTAGACTTTCCCCATGTTTAGTATCCCCCAGTCGGTGTGATGATGCGTGAACAAAATGGCGACGGTTAACCACGCCTACTTGTAGCTTCTTTTGTGTTCTTTAGGATCCTATAAGTGGCATAACGGATACTACATTCATATATTTTACAGTCTAGGATTTTACCACATTCTCACCCTGTTTTTTACTTCTTTATTTTATTTTTTTGGCTTTTTTTTGTTGTACCTTCATTCTGGAATCGTTCTTTGCCTGACTCAAAACCTGTTATCGTGGTCAACTCATCTCGGAGTTTCAAGTCTGCGAGCCACGGGACAAATTGGTAACAGAGGGATAGCCATCCATACTGAGGTTAGCAGTCAGCTGCTAGCGTGAAAAGAAACGGCATCATACCGCCTTGTAGTGTTTGTTTTAAAGACGAAATACAGCCATCTGTACATCTGGATACATAATTAGCGATCTCCAGAAATGTATATATGGCTATGTTTTTAGAATGAGCCTTTGTTGTTTTATACTGTACAAACTATATTTTCTATTTCCTTACAGGAAACCATTATACTTAAAAAAAACTCATTCTGTATGATTTATAAGCCTTTTGAAAAATGGGCATATCAGCAATGCTCTCATAATTCACCATCTCCTTGTAATAGATGTCCCGATGTCATTATACACATCTGTGACCTGATATCAAATACGCACACACACACACACACGCTAAATGAGCCACTGGAACAAAAGGGCAAAGGGAGGTAAACAGCTGTTAATCACAGCAGACGTATCATTCCCGTGAAAGACTCGCCCATTCTGGACTTTAGCCAAATGAAACGGACCGGAGTGAAAAAGAAACGGCAAACAAAAAAAAAAAAAAAAAAGGAAAATGTTTGACAGGCGCTAGTCATTGAAGTGTGTCGCTAGCCTTCTGAGCTCTCATGGGGGAACTTTCATCACAGCTCAGAGGGAAGAGTCACTTATCATCCGACTAAAAAGCAAAACAGCTACTGCCACTCTGGATTCAAAGCAAACGATTTCCCTTCTCCTTATACATATATGGACAGAACTAATATAAAGTGTGACATCTCTAATACATAGAGGAAATGTCATGAATAGTACATAACATCCTTAAAGTCAACTTGAAACAGTCATGGAGTGCAACTTCTATAATCTGACATATTTCAAAAAGTACCAGGAAAGAGAGAATAAAAAAAGGGGGACAGACCAAGACATTGCATTCTCAAGGGTGGCTCAGTGGTTAGCACTGTTGCCGCACAGCAAGAAGGTTGCTGGTTCGAGCCCTGGCTGGGCCAGTTGGCATTTCTGTGTGGAGTTTGCATGTTCTCCCCGAGTCTTTGTGGGTTTCCTCAAGGTGCTCCAGTTTCCCCACAGTCCAAAGACATGCGCTATTGGTGAATTGGATTAGGTAAACTAAATTGGCTGAAGTGTTTGAATGCATGTGTGAATGTGAGAGTCTATGGGTGTTTCCCAGTACTGAGCTGTGGCTGGAATAAAACCATATCTGCCAACATTTGTCCCTGAAAATCCGGGAGACTGGGGGTTAGGTTCAGGGGTGAGGTGTCTGAATAACACTGTTGACTGTTGAGAACCGGGTACTGTGTACTGTAGCATTAGTAACTGTACTATGAAGTGTGTTTCGCGTGGCAGCTACGATCGGATTATATACCAATGTTGTCAACCCGAGGGGTTTCACAGACCATACCAAAATGCTGAGGACCAAAGGGGTGGGGGTGGGGGGGTGTGTGGAATGTGGAATGTTTCAAATTACAGGTGTTTTCCTGGAGAAATAACAAAACATGAGGCAATGATTAACCGGGATGCAACGATTAACCGGTTTCACTATTAACCGCGCTTTAATTTGTCATGGTTAATTAATCGTAAAGGCTTCTCAACACCACGTTTCTGCACAGAACAAAACTGCAGCAATCAAACAAAATGTGCCAACTGTGCGCTAGTTTGTACACTGAGACTAATAACCACGCACACTGGAATAACTATGAATAAGGTTTTTAACAAGGGCAAGCTCGTGTAAAATGGTTATTTCCAATTGAGGAAATCCAGGAAAAAAGCTCACGCTTTTCAGCCGCACCTAGTTGAGATGACATGGAGATGTGTGACTGCGAGAACTGCAAATGGCAGAAGTTTGGGGAAGAAGCAATGAAAAGTACACAGGTTTGCAAACCCACTTAAAGGTACAAATAATGGCGCCAATCAAGGAATGTTAATCTGAGAGAATGTTAATCTGCCAGCCGAGATCAATCAAGTGATTTTGGAGAGTGCTGGAAAACTCGGAGTGGATCGGCTGCTTAAAGGCCTGAATCTCGATGCATTGCATTCACTGCGTGTTCAGCGCAAATCGACCCTAATGTAAAATCTAACACAGTATAGTCGAAGAAGATAGAATAGTGACTTTGATATAGTATATACGTATAAAAAACAAAAGTGCAAAATGTATATTTCTTACTGCAATGCTTCATTTTTGCTTGACGCAAACCGTACATTTATATGTTAATGTAACAGTTGGACTTTTTACAGCAGATAACTCACATTTAAACACATTTAAGGCAGCATGATCATGAGAAATGTAATACGTTGTTAGTATTATTGGCATCATAGTCATCATTAATATTTTATTAATATTAGACATTAATTTTGCAATTATTGCACACATATCAATAAGTCATGATAGAATTTGTTAGTTTCTGTTTTTTGTTGGTCCTGATTGATGTTGTTTTCAAATACAATAAATCTGTTAATATACAATATGCATTGGTGCTCATTCATTTTTGGTGGGTGCTCCTACTTTTTTTTTTCTGGTGCTCCTAAATATTTGAAGTTGGGAGCACCAGTGCTGCCATGTAAAAAGATAATTTTGAGCCTTGTATTAGACAAATACTATTTTTTTTATTCCCATTTTTATTAAATGTCAAAAATATCACATATTTTTAAGCACAAAGAGAAAAATTGGACTATTGTTTGTTTTTAATATTAGTATGTGCTTTTTTATTTAGTTACTGAGCAGCAATAAACAACACATAAGGAGTTTTCATGTGATTTTTCTAAACTAATCGTGTTTTGAAAATAATAAATGCATAATAAATGTGATAACTGTGAAACCGTGATTATTTCTCAGACTATAATCATACAACCAAAATCTATAATCGTTGCATCCCTAGTTGGCGGATTTGCATAAAACATATGCCAGGATAGCTGGAGGTTCATTCCGCTGTGGCGACTCCTGGTAAATAAGGGACTAAGCTGAAAATGATTCTTGTGCCAATAATTGTAATAAAAAAACACATTTCAAGATTTTCAAAAAATTCAAGATCATTGGTTTGCTATATTTGCCAATAGCTGCTTTCATTAAACACTTTAGACTTTGTCCTTATTAAGGGGCCCAATCAAACCCTCCCACTCTTCAATTTCGTCCACAACCCCATGGTCTCCCTGCCACTCTTCACGTTTGTCCGCGACACCACCCCCAAACCCAACACCAACCCCACGCGGCTCTTCAGTTTTGCCTGGGACACCCTACCCAAACACCTCCCCCTCTCATCACTTTCATCCGGGACACACAAACTCTCCCCCAACCCCTTGTTCTCTTTCATCCATGCCAAATACCTCACCCGCCACTATTCACTTTACTCCACGACACAACCATCCCTATCAGCGACACCACCGGAATGTTAAAAAATGCCAGGTTCCACACAATTACTTCATGTTGTCCCAACACAAATTGATTAACTTAACGCTTTTAACAAATTTATGTGGATTGTACGCAGTGGCAAAGTAGGTAGTGCTGTTGCCTCACAGCCAGCAAGAAGGTCACTGGTTCGAGCTTGGCTGGGTCAGTTGGCGTTTCTGTGTGAAGTTTGCATGTTCTCCCTGTGGTCGCTTGGGTTTCCTCCGGGTGTTCCAGTTTCCCCCATGCAGTACAGGTGAATTGGGTAGGCTAAATTGTCCGTAGTGTATGAGTGTAATAGAGTGTGTATGGATGTTTCCCAGAGATTAGTTGCAGCTGGAAGGGCATCCGCTGCGTAGAACATGTGCTGGATAAGTTGACGGTTCATTCTGCTGTGGCGACCCCGAAGAAATAAAGAGACTAATCCGAAAAGAAAATGAATGAATGAATGAATGAATAAATAAAAAATAAATAAATAAATAAAATAAAATAAAATAAAATAAAATAAAATAAAATAAAATAAA
>CAIGQZ010000276.1:767543-780487 GCA_903798205.1 Danio tinwini
ATAAAATAAAATAAAATAAAATAAAATAAAATAAAATAAAATAAAATTAAATTAAATTAAATTAAATTAAATTAAATAACTGAAACATTTTGTTAATGTATAACATCAGAATCCAAAATCTCAGGTTACGGCGAGGTCTCTCTCTCCCTTATTTGCTTTTACCCATATTCATTTTATACCCCTGTGGGAATGAAAGTACAATTCAAATACTGAGCAAACTCAAATAAGTAAAATAAACTCGGTGCACCACAGTTCAGCGTCTCAGCTATGGCATGATCACAGAAAACTATTTAGTTTGAGAAGAAAGAGTTCTTTTAACCCACATCTGTAGCGTTCACTTGTGCATGGCTTTTTATTTAATAACCCAAAATTGTGTCATTCGGATGCCAGAAAATGGTTCATCATGTTTTGCATTTAAAACATCCTGCCCGTCTGATAGCTAATATTTCAGAAGATCCAAGTCCAAAAGCATTAGACTGATGATCGAAGCCTGAAAAATGATCCTTCACGCTTGACTGATTTGACTAATAATTTTGGGATGAAGTTTGACAGCTCCATAGAGCTCATCCAGTGTCCACCTATTCAGCAGTCTATCATCTCTATTAGAGACAAGGCAATCTGGGAATCACTCAGACAAGACTCGTATGATGTTAAAAAGACGTTGCCAGACAGAATATGTTACACTTACAGCACTGCATTTCATTAGCTGACAAACAGGACAAAAATAGATCTATTCTGAGAGATTATGAGCATCTGTTAAGAAGGGTTCCTTGTAAAATACTGTACATGCTGATGATTGGTAAACACATACCTACAATATATATTTAATATACATCATAAATTCCTTGTGCTTGTATAACTTCAAAATTATTAGCCCTTCTGTGAAACTTTTATTATCATTTAAAATATTTTCAGAGTGATTTTTTTTAACTGGATGAATGAAAGCTTTTTTCTAGAGCAGGGGTACGAATAAATTTAGGCTTGACTGTGCTTTTGAAAAGTGACAAGATATTTATATTTCATTCAGTCGCATCAAAAGCTCTTCCAGAGTGAGTAAAAGGGCTCGCAAAATCGCTAAATCACTCTGGACGCCTCGCACCCAGCACACAACCTGTTCGAGCTGTTACCGTCTGGTCGACGCTACAGAGCACCAAGCACAAAAAACAGCCAGACACAGGAAAAGTTTCTTTCCTTGGGCCATCTACCTCATGAACAGTTAAATATTCCCCTACTGTGCAATAAACCAGCAATACTTTCTCATACGCACTTGTACACAGCACCTTATAACAACATACAACACAATACTTTCTCACACGCATTTGTACACAGCACCTTAAAACCTGTATATTTATAACAAATCTGTACATACAACTCAACATGACTAACTGCATCTCTGTTTAATGTTTATCGTCTTTTTTCATATTCATTTTGGGTTGTCACTTGTCACTTTATGTACACCGGAAGCTTCTGTAGCCAAAACAAATTCCTTGTGTGTGTGAAGCACACTTGGCAATAAAACCGATTCTGATTCTGATTCTGATTCTGATTTAAAGCATTTGCAGCACTGAGCTTTGCATCCAACAAAACCAATAGTAAAACATTTAAATTAGTAACTGCATCAAAAAATAAATAAATAAATAAATAAACTCACTCAGCACAAAGTGAAGTTTCACAAACAAATTTCGAGAGGAATACGTGATATTATTGACCACGGCTGATCTCTCATTCTCAATCATTAGCTAACCAATGAGATCGATCCAAACCCACTATAAGTAGCCTAGAAAAAATCACTCCCTTATCTTCGTTTTGAAGAAACACCCCATCCACCCCTTCGCCTCCTCTTTTCTTCTTTTATCACTGGGAGCTCTCGAGAACCACCTGACCTCGTACTCCCCTGATACGCTCTATCGACCAGGCGGGAGTCCTGGGCTCAACTATCTCCGAGCTCAGGGTTCTCTCCCGGGACAGCATGCCAAATCAGCTAACACTTTTCAAACAATATCTAAGTGCGAACTCTTGAAACAGCTTATTGAGTTTTATGTTTTTGCAAGTCCTCGAATTAAAGTTACTAAAATGTTAATTACATTACTAGAATAAAGGAACCAGTGGTGGAAAGAGCACTGAAAAATCATATTTAAGTTAAAGTACCATTACATGTATAAAAAATGTAGTGCAATTACAGTAAAAAGTATCTGTTGTAAATATTACTCAAAGTATGAGTAAAAAGTAGAACTTTCAAAAGTACTCATGAGTAGTGAGTATTACGCTGTAAAAAGTTGATGTATTTACATGTAATCTGTGGATGTGTGTAAACGAAACATTCTGTAGTGCATTTAGTTATTGCACAGCAGGCACACAACGTTGTAAGACGTTAATATTAGGTTAGATTTAGGTTGTGATGTCAGGTGAACAAAATTATATGTCTAGCCATCATCTAAGGACAACGTTATTTTGATATTCAATAACGATGTCAAATGACGTTGATATTTGGTTGAGTTTAGACTGTGTTAGAAAGTGACCAAAATCCAACGTTGAGCCAAAATCTTGAACCAACGTCATATTGATGTCAAATGCTGACATTTATTTGTCAGGTATGGCAACCAAAATCCAACATCTGATAGACTTCATTGTGGTAACGTCCATACAGCGTCAAGCTGTAACATCGTTAGACGGTAATATTTGGTTGATTTTAGATTGGACGTTGGACATTGACATCGGCCTGATGTCAACGCGATTTTCATTTCTAAACAAAATGCAAAGTCCCCATGACATTGGAGTACAATGTCAATCTGAAGGCATGTTGATGTCCTGTGCCTGCTGGGTGTTTAAGGCCATTTTCGGTCATCATACATTAAACATTCGTCATCTTCCCATCAGTGACATCCATCTAAACAGTCTCTGGGTCAAGGCTTCCAAACAGTTTGCTGCAATTATAAATCTCCCGTGTCTTGAGGTAGTTCATTATGATGAGATTTACATTCTATGTGCGATTTGATTGGACAGGAATCACAGGACAGATTTTTCTAATCCCCATAGACAAGAAAAAAGTAGTGACTGCAGGTTGAAGGAAAGTAGTGGAGTAAAAGTACCAATACTGCACAAAAAATGTACACAAGGGAAAGTAAACCCAGCAGGCACACAACATCATAAGGTGTTAATATTAGGTTAGATTTAAGTCATGACGTCAGGTGACCAAAATTCTTTGTCTAGCCAGCATCTACAGACAATGTTATTTTGATGTTTAATCATGACGTCAAATTATGTTGATATTTGGTTGATTTTAGATTGTGTTGAAAAGTGACTAAAATCCAACGTTTGATAGATGTCATAGCGGTAACGTCCATACAATGTCAAGGTGTTACATTATTAGACGTTGATATTTAGTTGATTTTAGGTTGGACGTTGGACATTGGGTTCTGATGTTAGCCTGATTTTCATTTCCTAACAAATTACAACGTCCACACGATGTTGAAGTACGTTGGGCTACAACGTCAATGTGACGTCCTGTGCCTGCAGAAAAGTACACCTCTTTAAAAATACTTAGTAAATTACAGTTTCTAAGAAAAAACTACTCCATTACAGTAGTTTGAGTACTTGTAATTTGTTACTTTCCACCACTGGAAGCAGGGACGTGCAGAGACCTTTTAAGGGGCAGGGGCTCAAGTGGAAAAAGGGCACTTTTTATTAAATAATAATAATAATTGTACTTTAATAAATAAAATATAATAAATTAGATTTCATCCTAAATTCACCATATACTCACCCTTTAAAGGGTAATTCATTCATTTATTTATAGTGCAGAAAAAAGCACAATAAATAAAATATATTATTATTATGATTATTATTATTATTGTTTTCTTTTATTATTATTTAAAACTGAAAATTCTGTCACCATTTACTCAACTTTTACTTGTTCTAAACCTATTTGACTTTTTTTTTTCTTTTGTCGAAGACACAAAATAATATTTTGAAGAAAGCAGGAAACCTGTAACCATTGACTTTCATGGTATTTGTTTTTAAAACCAAGATATACATACAATTTTTATTGTCTGACAGGGAAAGCTGTCCTTAAAAGAACACGCATTAACTTATACATATCTTATATTATTATTATTATACCCAGCAAAAAAAGAGCACTTTCTCTCCAGGAGAAAAAGAGCAGGGGGTCAAGCACCCAAAGCACCCACCTCTGCACGTGCCAGACTGGAAGAAACTGAATTTCTGAAACTAATAAAAAACAATCACAGAGTGCAATCAGAACCTGGCAAATAATAAGTGCACTATTTTTTAAGGACAAACTAAAATGTGAAGTTGTAATTAAATTGCTATTTGTTGAGCCGCAATTAATCCCGCATGATGAAAAGGGTGGGGAGACAGAAACACAAAACATATCTGACAGTTTAATTAAGGGTATTATCCTAATGGATTTGTGACTAGAGAAAGAATGCAATGGCCAATTGTGATGGGTGAGTGTGTGGGGGATATAAATGGCAGACAGGAGAGCAAACAGCGCATTTTAATGGACAAGCAAACACCATGCCTAATGACGCTCCTGCAATGTCTTACCAAATGTCTCTATGCTTGTATAATTTGGCCCATTGAGATCTAAATGAGGGTAGATCACACTTTTATCATTGAATTCAATCATCAACTGGTGTCAGGTGACTCAGGAGACAATGGAAAGATGGTTAAGCATTTAAGAGCTTCGATTTTTGAAAAGATGGCGTAGGGAGGGTGAGTGCTAGACAGTGTGAAGTGCCAGTGAACACATGCCTTAGAGCAGACGGAGCTCCCTTACTGGGTGACCTTTCGCTAGCATGCTAGTGTGGCACATAGGCAGAGTTCATTATAGCCATGTTGAAAGTACTGCTAGAGGCCTTGCGACAATTCTGTCTACTGGGAGAGCCCAAAAAAGGTTAAGTCTTCTCTCTCAAAGGACAATTGTACCCCTCTTCCTAGTCCTGCTGTGAGACTTTTTTCTGTCTTTTATTATTATTATATTTTGCAGTCTTATCCCGCCTCCTTTTTACATTTACATCTAGTCATTTAGCAGATGCTTTTGCAGACATTTTAGACCGTTTTGTTGTCACTATTAAAAGGCACACTGGTTGACACTGAAAAAAATGTTATGGTCTTCAATCCATCTTCCCATGTTGTTCATCTTTAGATACACTTGTACTTGTTATTAACAGGAAAGTCTGTTTATCTGCTTAATAACTGTATATAGTGGTTAGAATACAGAAATGAAGATTTATTTTAGGTTACAGACCAAATTCAATTTAATTAATTGTATTGACGTGATTAGGTTATTTAGTCATTAATTGATTAATTTCTCTTTGGCTTAGTCCTTTATTTATCAGCGGTTACCACAGTGGAATGAACCATCAATTACTCTGGCATATGTTTTACGCAGCGGATTCAGCCGCAACCCAGTACTGGGAAACACCCACTTACATTCTCACACACACTCATACACTACGGCCAATTTTTACCCAATTCACTTACACAGCATGTTTTTGGACTGTGGGGGAAACCGGAGCACCCAGAGGAAACCCACACCAACAAGAGGAGAACATGCAAACTCCACAGAGAAACGCCAACTGGCCCAGCCAGGACACAAACCAGTGACCTTCTTGCTGTGAGGTGACAGTGCTAAGCTGCACCCCAAGTTTATTTAGAGTTATTACATATATAAAGCTCTTAAAACCTAGTTAAATAAGTACAGGTTACGTATAAAGCAACATGTAAATATGTTTATCTGACTCGAGTAATTTTAGAACTATTAGTTAGCTCAAATTAATTTGCATCTGTTTTAAGCAATGTTACAGAGTTTAATATAGTTTACCATACTTTAAAAAGGCTTGAAGTTGACACAACCTAAAACATTCAATGCAGCCACTTGCCTCATTTTTTATAAGTTAGATCTAGGTATTACTTTTTTGTGTACTCAGAGCATTAAGAGCTGTCCAGTTTTTTTTTTTGAGAGAGAAAGTGTGCAAAAAACGTCAGTTAAAATGTCAGTAAAAGAGAGATGAAAGAGTGTGTTTTCTATGAGTGGTTTGTCAAGTCCACTTACCTGTGTGAGGCACACTCAAAATTGATAATGTTTTGGGGTTGTCGTATGGTGAGGTGGGGGAGTTCTCAGAAGAGATGGGTTTTTAGTTGTCATTTGATTGATACCTTTTTTTCCTTAAAAGAGCTTTATGTAATCTGTCTTTATTTGATTAGTTTTCTTATCCCCATCACATTTTGTTTTCAAAACAACTTTATTTATTTTTAACAACTTTAAAACTGTCTTTATTTGATTAGTTTACATGTATATAATTACAAAGCAGCCAATTGCGCCGGAAAAAAATGTCTTATTTGCAATTTTGCCTACACTTTGTTGATTATAATTGGAGGACTTGCGAAAGACTTAATGAGCTGTTTTGTTCAGAGTGAATTTTGTTGAGGCAGTTACTAATTTAAATGTTTCTTATTGGTTTTGTTGGCTGCAATGCTCAGTGTCGCAAAAACAACATTGTAAGCAGTAATGCTTGATGCGACTGAATGAAATATACACTGTTATCAAGTTCCTGTAGAATTTACAGTAACCTACTGGCAGCAGTTTGGCAGTAACTTACTGTAAATTAATTTCAGAAAAAAATACAGTATTTACATTTAGAGCAGCATTTATCTTGCTGTATATGTATTTACTGTATTGTTTATCTTTACTGTGAAATATACAGCCATTTCTACAATGCAACTTTAAAATACAGTTACATACTGCATAACTGTCCTACAGTAAAATTGAGTTCATATTACAATTCAGTTTGCCAGTAACTTATTGTAAATCAATTACAGCAAAAATACTGTATGTACATTTACAGCAGAATTTATCTTGCTATATATGCATTTACAGTATTGTATATCTTTACTGTAAAATACAGTAATTTCATTTTCACAATGCAGCTTTAAAATACAGTAACTTACTGTAAATCAGTTACAGCAAAAATAGTGTATTTACAGCACCATTTATCTTGCTGTATATGTATTTACTAAGGGTGTTGGACGAGATCTCGCGAGATTAAATCACGACGAGATTTCTCGTCGAGGTGAAAAGTTGTCTCGTGTCGTGAGTAGATGTTATCGTGATGGAGCTGAGGATAAAATTAGCATTGAAGATTGGAAGCAGGATTGAATTTAAACTGCAAATCAAGTGCTTTGCACACACCTGGTAAGGCTGGCCTTTGTGTTGCACATGTCACTCGGTTGGGCGGGCGGGTGTGACGTAACCACACACAAAAAAAAAATCCTCACCGGCCAAAGGGCTGCTGCGTTATTCATGTCCAAGCAGAGGCTGCAACTATAGCCACTCAAATTAACCATGGACATTACCACGTGATGGAATGTCACTTTAGATGTGCTAAAAGTCATTATTAAAGTGCAGTACATATATGTAAACAACAAATTCAAACTATTAAGCTACCATCGTGTAGGACTTTTAGCCACATTTTGCGATAGGACAGTCGACACAGCTGTTTGACACAATATTCTCTGCACCTACACACATCTCTAAGCGCACACACACATACTGAACTGCTGGAGACTCAACACACCCGCCTTCATCACAGAAAAGCGGACGTTTTCTTTTGCTGGTTCAAGTGACCAAATATAAAAAAAAAGTTTTTATATGTGTGATGTAGCACAAGTATTTAAGCATGTTCACGAGAGAGAAAGAGAGCTCACCATCCACCACGTAATCAACATAAACTGTTGCATACGTGCAGAAATCACGCCATGGACAATACATCAAGATGTCTACTGGTTTAAAAAGGCCTAGATTAAAAGAAAATGGCCAAATGAGAATGTTTTTGTCATAAACTACAGCAGAACAACTTGTCAAGAAGAAAATGAAAAAAATTAAACCATGCGAACTGAATAAATACAGGAATGGAGAAAAAAAAACAGTGCTTTATTATCAGCTGTTAGTCAGCGCACGCTTTTTTTTCTGGTCATTGCGCCTTTTGCCGTGTGCTGTGTAATTGCAGTCAATCATGTACGAGTCACATTTAAAAGATGATAAATGTAAGCAGGTCATCAAAAAAAATCGGACACTGTCAGAAAATCCGAATTGACTATCAAAGTCTGCAATGTAAATACTCTGAAATGCTATAGGAGAAAGCCTTTCAGTAGAGTGCTTTTTTCTATTTAAATATTAACAAATATTTTGCAGTGTTTGCATGTACATTGCATAAAATTTAATTTAAACTAATATAAAACTATTGCGTACATAAAATTATGGGAATAATTATGGAAATTGTATACATAAAAATGGAAGTAAATTCATTACATTTAAAGTTAAGTTAATTAAAAAACCTAAATTGTTTAGCATTTTGTGATTTTTTTTATAAAAATCTATTTTCCATTCATATATTAGCAAAATATTTAAATTCTAAGATTATTCCATTGATACTCATCATTAAGGATTTCTTTAAAATAGTGTAAAAATCTCGTCTCGTTCTCGTGAACCCAATCTCGTGTCTCGTCTCGTCTCGTGGAGTAGGCGTCTCGTCACACCCCTAATATTTACGGTATTGTATCTTTTATTTTCAAACTTTTTAACTTTAAAATACAGTAACATACTGCATAAATGTCCAACAGTAAAAATATGTTCATATTACAGTTAAATACTGTGTAATTTACAAAAAGTAGGTACTTCCGGCACCCTTTTTTTTTTACTATAGTATTCTAATTAATTATGAAGTATTTTGTCTGAATAAATCGGTATAACCTGAGTATAAATCTGAAACCTACTAAACATATTTGGGCTTTAAAAACCTTAGCCCACCCTTAAACTGAAATGAATGAATGAATGAATGAATGAATGAATGAATGAATGAATGGATAAATGAACAAATAAAATATTATTTATTTATTCATTTATTTATTTATTTATTTAACTTAAAGTGTAGGCTAAGGCTGGGCTAAATAAATAGATAAATAAATATATTAAACTGTAATTTGTTACAGCAAAATTTCCCTCAAATTATAGTTTTGACTTGACTGAAGCTGAAAAATTAATATTAATCAAAATATGTATTCTCCCAAGGAAATAAAATACATTCACTAAAAGGTAAAATATTGTTTTATGGACAATAAATTAATTGAATTACTTTACTTAAAATTAAGTAAATTTATACTTTGAACTAATCTCTAATAAACACATATGACATTAGCTTGCTATTGCTAGTAATTTTATTATTACTTATCACTATTATTACTATACTATTGCTATTTATATTTACTATTAATATATGACATGAAAACTGCTGGTTTAAAACTACTACCTTTTCAGAAAATGATAATTTTTCTAGGGGCTTCATTTTATTTTAAGGCAAATTAAATAAAACACGTCAAAATCAGAAAGCTTTTTTGTAAATTAAAATAAAATAGAAATGCACTGTGAGTGAAAGACTTTTCACTTTTTTTTCTAGTGTATTTCTGCACTTGATAAGCAGCAATGATTGCATTTGCAACACTCCTATTATTCAATATTTCAATTTCAAACATTCAGCCTATTTTTTTTTTCTTTATACACAACATTTTGATAATGAAGTAGGACAGAATAAATGTGCGTGGTGGTTTGCCAGCTGGAACCTAAAAGGGTGTAAGAATCGATACTGTTAATCAACCAAATGTAAAATGAGAGCATTCATCTGTTATGTAAGGGATGGCACATGGACAGCTTTCCAGGACTTGAGCTAATTTCAGCTCGTCCAAGAATCCAGGGGGCATAAAACCAGTGGCGGAGATTGGCTCTCAGCTTTACTGGAATGTGAAACTGTTATGAGCTATAACGAACTGCATGATATGCAAATGAGCTGTAGGGGGACTTCTATAAATAATGTGCTGTATAGTTCCAACAGATTATTATTTAAATAAGCAATTATAAAAAATAATAATAATGAAGACAATACAAACCCGAAAAGCTTCCTAGTTTTGGAGCTGTCATATCGCCACCATCGTAGATTTCCAATGAGTCCCAGTTATGCTCGGTGGCAAAGCTCATGACTTGGATCTGTCAACAAAATAAAAAGACATCATGAAATAACAAGTCCAATGAAAAAAACTCTCAATAACTGTTGTAAATGACTTATTCCATACATTTGCAACATTACCTTCTAAGCATAATCTCCTCTATAAACTTTATAACTTTAATACATCAATATACAGTGGGGGGAATAAGTATTGAACATCACCATTTTTCTCAGAAAACATATTTTTCTAAAGGTGCTGTAGACTTGAATTTTTCACCAAATGTTGGTAACAACCAAATAAATCCATATATGCAAAGAAAACAAAACTAATTAGTTTACTACCAAAGTTACAGAAAGTATTCAAAGCACTTCACTTTTTCCACATGTTTTTTATGTTACAGCCTTATTCCATAATGGATTAAATTCATTTATTTCCTCAAAATTTTACAGACAATACCCCGTAATGACAATGTGAAAAAAGATTTTTGAAATTGTTGAAAATTTATTCAAAATAAAAAACCTCAGCCTTTCACAGCCTTTGCTCAATACTTTGTTGATGCACCTTTTACATTTTGCAATTACATCCTCAAGTCTTTTTGAATATGATGCCACAAGCTTGGCACACCTGTCTTTGGGAATTTTTCCCATTCCACTTTGCAGTACCCTTCAAACTCTATCAGGTTGGATCGGAAGCGACAGGTACAGCCATTTTCAAATCTCTCCAGAGATGTTCAATAGGATTTAGGTCTGGGCTCTGGCTGGGCCACTCAAGGACATTCACCGAGTTGTTGTGAAGCCACCCCATTGATATTTTGGTTTGCTTTAGGTAATTGTCCTGCTGGAAGATCAACCGTCACCCCATGTCAAGAGCACTCCGAAGCAGGATTTCATTCAGAATGTCTCTGTACATTGCTGCATTCATCTTTCCCTCTATCCTGACTAGTCTTCCAGTTCCTGCTGCTGAAAAACATCCCCACAGCATGATGCTGCCATCACCATGTTTCACTGTAGGAATGGTATTAGCCTGGTGATGAGCGCTGCCTAGTTTTCTCCAAACGTAACGCCTGGCATTCACTCCAAAGAGTTCAATTTTAGTCTCATCAGACCAGATAATTTTGTTTCTTATGGTCTGAGAGTCCTTCAGATGCCTTTTGGGAAATTCCAGACGGGGAGTGGCTTCTGTCTGGCCGCTCTACCATACAGGCCTGATTGGTGGATTGCTGCACAGATGGTTGTCCCTCTGTAAGGTTGTCCTTCTCCACAGAAGAACACTGGAGCTCAGACAGAGTGACCATCGGGTTATTCATCACCTCCCTGTCTAAGACCCTTCTCCCCCGATCACTCAACTTAGATGGCCGGCCAGCTCTAGGAAGAGTCCTGGTGGTTCCAAATATCTTCCACTTATGAATGATGGAGGCCACTGTGCACATAAATTTTCAGAGCAGCAGAATTTTTTTTTTCTGTAATCTTACCAGGCCTTGTGCCTCAACCAATCCTGTCTCAGAGGTCCACACACAATTATTTTGTCTTCATGCTTAGTTTGTGCTTTGACATACACTGTCAACCCTGGGACCTTGTATAGACAGGTGTATGCCCTTTCAAATCATGTCCAATCAATTGAATTTATCACAGGTGAACTCCAATTAAGCTGCTGAAGCATCTCAATAATGATCAGTGGAAACAGAATGTACCTGAGCTCAATTTAGAGTTTCACGGCAAAGGCTGTTAATGCTTATGTACATGTGATTTTTCAGGTTTTTTTATTTTTAATAAATGTGCAACAATAAAAAAAATATTTTTTCACATTGTCTTTATGGGGTATTGTGTGTAGAATTTTGAGGAAATAAATGAATTTAATTCATTTTGGAATAAGGCTGTATGTGTAGTAAAATGAAATGACACAGATAAAAATTATTGAACACATGAAGAAAGGAAGGTGTAGAAATGCAATGAAAGCACAAACAGCAGCTGAAATCTCTCAGTAGTTATTCAGCAACCCTCTGCCCTTAATATGTTAATTAAGTATGTTATAAATATGTTTTAAATGCAGATAGTGTTATGACCTGTGTTTTTTTTTTCTCTGTGGTATTTAGTTTTGTTTTCTTTCCTCTCTCTGTCTCTCACTCTTTGTTCAAGATGGGCATGGCCAGTGATAATCACATAAATGTCCCAAAAATGCCCTCCAAACCTTAATTTCAAGGCCACATTGTGCCACTTTTGTGCTATTGTCATTGAATTTGAATAATTGTCTACAGTTTTCTATAGTTATATTATTATGCGTTGTTCTTTATTTGTTTATCACTAGTAACACATTTATTACTCTATTTATCTAACTCTTTTAGTGCTAACTAATGTTATTTAAATGAAATAATGTTAGTTCATGTTAGTTCATATTAACTCATTGTGCATTATTTAACGTTTACAAGTACAACTTTGGATTTTAGTAAGTGTTGGACTATGATAAAAAAATAGTTTACAAGACTATTCATACTTAAGTAATGCTAGTAAATGCATTAACTATCGTTAACCAATGGACCATTATTCTAAAATGTAACCAAATTTAGTTATTTACCAAAAGGTTTGTTGTTTATTATTTATTATTATGGCCTTGTCAGTCTCTGAAGATGTTCCCATACAAACCAAAAAAATACTTTCACTTTTGCCATATCTGGCTGGTTCCACACATTCTTCATATTAACTAGTATTATTTATATTTTCACTCACAATAACTAAACCCATTTCTGTTACGAATTAACCCATAGAGGTCATAACAATAGTCAGGTTGGAATGGATGTATGGATATAGTTATGATGAATTTTTTACAGTTATTTTATTACTAACTGTGCTTGAACATGCTGTAAATGAGGGACATGAATGTAATTTATTTATTTATTTATTTATTTATTTATTTATTTATTTATTTAT
>CAIGQZ010000276.1:799643-813039 GCA_903798205.1 Danio tinwini
CATACATACATACATACATACATACATACATACATACATACATACATGAGCAATTCCAGTGTTCTGGATGTGACATTTGCAGTAAAAACTCAAAACATAAAATCATATAAAAAGTATATGTTAACATTATATTGAAACATCTGTTTATATTTTCCTTATATTTTCCTGAACAACTGACCACAGAATTAAAGCACCTGTAAAATATCAATCTGTAAACATGTTTGTACTTTAAATGAGGAACATAAACTTACGTTGTGGATGTGACAAAAAGTCTGCGAGTTTGCAGTATACAACATAGTTTGTAGATATTATGTGAATTAAACAGCACAGCCAAAAAGAAAGAATGATAATCAAAAGGATACAAGATGGCTCTTTATAGAACAAAAATGATTGAATTAATTGTATTTTACATTTATGAGGACAAATCTTCATTATGGATGTGACATCTTTCCATTATGGATGTGACCAATGTGAAATTGCCACTTGTGTGACTTTGGTAAATCAAATAAAATAGTTTGAAAATGAGACATTTCTGAGTATTTCTAAAGAACTGTTAAATATTTGCTTACACCAAAAACTTAGAAACGGTTTCTGTATTTTGGTCAAAGCTTAATTTGCATGGCAAGGTTGACATTTGCACGGAATTGCTCACATGCATACATAAATGTTACTCTGGATCACAAAATCAAGTCTTAAGTTGCACAAAAATCATTACATTAGATGAAATTATGTAAAGATCATTGTATTATGATTTATGTAAAGAATTTTTAATTTTCTATATCCAAACTTAAATTTTGATTAGTAAAATGGAGAGATAAACCTTCATTTTGATGATTTTAATTGGTATATATATATATATATATATATATATATATATATATATACACACACACACACACACACACACACACACACACACACACACACACAACCATTTTTTCTGGTTCTCAAATCTGATTGGCTGATAGCTGTTCAATATTCTGCAATAACACTACTTGTACAGCCTCTTCACCCTTGTGTTTTACTCTGCCCACATGACAAACAGAGGGATAAACTCACTACAGTTTGACAAATATCGCAGCTGTTGGACAACATAATGTACATTTGAGGCTTTTTTAGACAAAAATGTAGTTGTTTATATTGCAACTAAACAATTAATTTTTAAGGATAGTGACTATTTTAAAATACTTAACATTTTTGGAGATTCATCGCATTGGCAGCCATCAACATAACATATTGAGCAGAGTAAAGAAATTGACGTTTGACGTTCTGCCACAAGAAGGCGAAAGAGAATGTATAATAAGTCCTTAGGGGAGAAAAAATGTTTTCTTAGCAAAAATTTACTATAGTAATCTGGAAGTGTTTGCTTTGCTTAGGCTTTTTCAAGGTTAATTATTGTGATCTCCCGATCGCACCAGAGAAATACTGGGAAATCTCTGTAGACTGAAGGCATTTCATGCCATTTAGCCTAATAATTTTAAAATGTAAGCAAAATCTCTTGTTTTGCCATCAATTAAGACATTATGCAATAGAATCATTCAAATACTAGCTCTAAAGTATGTATGTATACATACACAACAGATCTGTCTGGTTCTTGTGCCACATAAGTGGCAAGCCGAGGTCTACAGTTTGACAAATATTGCAGCTGTTGGACAACATAATGTACTTTTGAGGCTTTTTTTAGGCGAGAATGTAGTGGTTTTGTAGCAGACTGTCAGCTTACTGTCATCATAAATAAGATGGCGGCTTGCAGATGGAGCGTGCTAATTATCACTGCGTTTTATAGTTTGCTTTATCCAGTTAAGCCCAGTTTGGGGCATTTTACTTTTTTAATATTTGTGAATTATTTTGTTCCTGTTTTTAAATGTGGAAGTACTGTTTGTTTCATGCATCATCTGTATTTTGAAGCCATACTTTGTTTTATTTAACAGCGAGGACCACAATGGAAACAAGCCCAGGCCTTTATTGTGTTTTTATCCTCAACAGTTTTTATTTCAAAATGTATAGGCTACTTGTATTTTTGTACAGCTTGTCTAAAACCTAATTCAATTCAAAAGCAGAGCAATGATGGTTAAAGTTGTCCACCCACAAAATGACGTCAGGTACCGCATAATAAGCCCTTAGAGGAGAAAAAAATCAGCGTAAAACTTCAAACTACAGCTAATCAAATCATTTTAAGTATGTGACATTCTATGTCAATCTCTCTTGTTTGTTTTTTTTGTAGTCCTGTATTTATATCAAAGTAATCGCAGTGTATAGAGTGTGAGATGCGACTCATATCAGGAATTTATGTATTTTGTGTTGGTCACTCCACACAAATGTATAACCCGAGTTACTTTTTGGTTTGCCATCTGTTTGTTTCTAATGAGTTTTTTCCTGTTTTTATTACTGCCGACTAGTTCGGTAAAAAGACAGAAAGAAGAAATGCCTGCATGTGTTTAGTGTTTTTCCTTATTACAAACACAAAAGTAATTGGGTAGTGTTTGCGCTGCTTTTACTTTTTCAGAGTTAATTAAGCCTTATAATAAAGCCTTACAAATAAGCCTCATAATCTTAAAATGTCAGCAAAATGACCTGTTTTATTATCACTTTAAACATTCCGCTAGAGAATCATTCACAACGTTTGTGTAGTAGCAATGGTTTCTGCTGTTCTGACGTCAGCTGCAGATGTGAATGAATGGTGGAAGAAAGTAGTTTCTCATACAAAAGGATTTTGAGACTCTCCGTGTTTGTGTCTAACACTCCGTGTCATCTACTTTTTTTATATACACGATTATGTCGTCAGACTGTTGTATAAACACAATATCACACTCATAGCAGTAACAAACACACCCCTCCCACCAGTGCCAATACAGCTACTCGTGTGATATTGCTATATATATATATATATATACTACCGTGATGTGACAAAATAAAAGAAACTGAACTGAACTGAATTTGTTCAACCTCAAAGACATTTTGTAACACTTAGATCCCAGATTTTTAAATAGTGTCCAAACAACAATGGAAATCATCTTTATTTAAATTTTTCAGGGCACTTATTGGGCACTTATTGACATGTATTGCTGGTTTTGTGACCCAGAAATGGTAATTTATTAATTACAAATTCAAAACTATTAGCAAATGTGTACCAAAATAACACTTCCACTGTATTTCCCCCCTCACAAAGGGGCCATTTAACTACATTTGAGAGCTCATTGGCTACTCAATTGTCTGCTCAAATGTTTGTTTCACTGATTTAAAAAGCCATGCATGTCTGTTTGCTTCTTTTTAAGGAGTTTTGTGCATTCCAAAACAAATTCAAAGCCACAAAACTGGGGTGAATGTAAAGCTATTACTTACCGGAATGAGATCCAGCCAGGGAGCTTAGCAGCCTAGAATTCTGATTGGGCCCATCAAATAGCTCAACAGAGTCATTCATGGCTGTCTGGAAATAGGCAAATTGCCCAAACACCACTGAGGAAACAAAACGAAACACTGAGTGTGTTACTATCACCACTGCTGAGAGGAGACGCTAACAAAGTGCAATTAGTGGAGACTAAAAGTAGACTAAAAATGTCCTTTAGAGTGCTGCTTCTATACATGACCAGTGTTGGGAAGGTTACTTTGGAAATGTAATAGATTACAGATAACAAATGACGCTATGTAAAATGTAATAAGTAGTGTACCTTTTCAATTACTTTATAAAAGTAAAGTAACTGATTACATCTGATTACTTTTTGAAAACTTTTAGGTTTCTAATGTATATTTTCAACTAAATAATTTTCAAGCATTTATACCAAGCAGGTGTGACCTTACAGTTGCACTCTGTGTACTGCTAGAATTTTAAAATATTTCATCCCTTGAATTAAGATTAAGTTAATTTAATTTTAAAGTACAGCCACCACAAAAAAATAAATAAATAAAAATAAAAAATATATCTAAATTATTTTTGCAATTTTTATTTTTAAATCAATGCAAATTAAATCCAAGTCAATCATATCTTAGTGGCCAATAACACTGTCAATGAAACATGAGGCATAATTGTTCAGTTCAACTATTTACTGCAAATAATATGCTGTACTAAACAAAAACAAATTATACTATATAACAGCAAAAACTAAAATCCAATAAAACCAGGTGTTACACAATTAAAATACTATAGTCATTTATAGTAAAGGGAAATATTTAGGAATGAGCATTATATTGTATATATATTTACAATTCTTCATTAATACATTACACTATATAATGTAGTATCATTAGTAACTATTAATTACCATAGTATACTTTAGCGATTTCCCGATCTCCCAAAGACATGCCATCTCCTCCCGAATTACAGTTACATTTATTTTGTACTTAAATTACGTAACAGCATTACATGTAACTAGTTACTCCTCAACACTATACATAATCATATGCACCCGACAGCATTTATAACATATTCACAGACTCCAGAAAGAGCAGTACATGTGGTTAAACTCTTTATAATGAAAGATTTTTTTATATATTTGGATTGCATATATTATGTAGGATTATTGATACATACAGTTGATGTCAAAATTATTTGCCATCCTGAATTGTTAGCCTCCCTGAATATTCTTTTCCCAATTTATGTATAACGAAAAGAAGATTTTTTTCAACTCATTTCTAATCATAATAGTTTTAATAACTCATCTCTAATAACTGATTTCTTTTATTTTTGCCATGATGACAGCACATAATATTTTACTAAATATTTTTCAAGACACTTCTATACAGCTTAAAGTGGCATTTAAAGGCTTAACTAGCTTAATTAGCTGTTTATTAAAGGGTCAAGATACCCTGGGGGACTTTTTTTTAGATTTTAACAGATTTGTGTGTGTTGAGCATCATTTAGGACAACATTAGCTCCTGCCAGCTTTAATTGTGGGGAAAACTGGATCATTTTGAACTTTTGTCATCTTCCGGGTTTAAAATAATTTTTGGGGCGGGATCAAAACTGGTGACATAGCACGAATCTGCTAGAGGAGTGATGACGCGTCGGTTTCTCATTATTATTAATAGCAGAGTTTTCTTATCCTATGATAATAGGATAAGAAATCCTATCTTAAATATTCATGAGAGCACGTGCTTTCTGAAGGCAAGGCAGACCTGCCAAGCTGTGAGACCCAATGACTGGGTGAGACTAGGTAAGACTGCACGTGGCAAGCAGTATTTAGCCATTCATGAGGGGTCTTATGTGTTTGTTTTCATGATTCACAGGGTTTGTTGCATGTTTTTCCCCACGGTGCTGTCAGGGCTGATACAGCAAAGCTGTTGGTTTGCAGCAAGCATTTTTGTCAGGAAAGCTGTATGAGAATTGGAGAAGGGTGGACTTTTATCAGTTGAGTTTGTTACCATTCAAACATGTCGCCTATATCCGTGCTGTTGTGTTCGCCTATTTTTAAAATCTTCCAGATTACAGACAGGGTTAATGGTTGGAATAGACAGGGAAAAAGACCTGCTGCACACCTATACACTGCGTCTGCATTCAGACCCAGGGATTGAGGAGGTCCTCCTCAGGTCCTCCTCATGTATATCATCATGAAGCAATTTTTGAAAAAATTCTGAGGTAGACGTGAACTGAGAGAGTGGGGTTTCATGGCCCTTTAATAGTTATTAGAAGGTGGGTTTAGGTTTTGGGTACACTGTTGATGATTTTTGTAAATTAGGTCACACTTTTCAATAAGGTTTCATTAGATAATGGATTTACTAACATGAACTAATTACAGTATGAACAATGCTTACACAGCATTTATTAATCATAGCTCAACATTAATTATTGTATCATTAACATCTAAATTCATGTTTGTTAACATTAGTTAATGCACTGTGAGATAACAAACTAATAATGAACAACTATTATTAATTTCATTAACTAATATGAAAAAATACTGTAATTAATGTACTGTTCATTGTTTGTTCATGTTAATAAATGCATTAACCACCATTAACAAATACAACCTTATTGTAAAGTGTTACTGTAAATTACAAAGTGTTAAACGGTAATATGAACTAGGGTTGGGTTGATAGACGATGCCATTGTCCATCGTCGATGGGCGATAGACATCACAATGCTGAGTCGACATTGCGATCCTCCACCCCGGTCTCGTCGCAGCAGCAACCCTGCTGAGCTTCAGGCAGGTGCTTTGAGTACAAAACCCCAGAGAGCAGTGCATGTTGGACAGTTTATCAAGGATGTACTGCTGAACCGCAACTCACTATAGTTGTTAAACATGATATTTAATTAATCTAATCTCTATCGAACGACCCTTTGGTATTTTTAATTTATCAGTAACGTGTAGCAGCGTCAGTTCACTAACTCAATCTTTCACTTTCACGCTTGTGCTTATAAATTTTAGCAAAAATCTCAGATACTGTTGGTTGGTTCCTGTTGGTTGTGCACCTTTTTACCAACCAAGTTTGTCGACGCCATCATAACGACACAGATCACTCTGCCTATTCATGCCAGAGTCTCATGGAAAAAGTGATTGACAGGTGGTCATTTGTGTGTAACTTATCTTTATCTATTTATGATTTGGTTATGTGTAAAACAAAGACCATGTGGGTTAGGTAGTCAGGTAGAAACGGTAGGCTACAAATAATTTCATAAATAATTAATTCACTGCTGCCTATGATGACGATACCATTGTCCATCGCGATGTTTCACATTAGACATTGTACGATGCCAAATTGGTCGACATCGCCCAACCATAATAAAAACAGTATTTTACTGTAGTACAGTTATGCAGTATGCTACTGCATTTTAAAGTTGAAATCTGAAAATTACAGTATATTTTACAGAAAATATATACATATACTTCTGTAAATACATATACAGCAAAATATATGGTGCTGTAAATATAAATACAGTATTTTGCTGTAATAGATTTACAGTAAATTACTGCCAAACTGCTGGCAGTAAGTTACTTTAGATTTTACAGGAAATTGTTAGTATTAGGGATGCAGAATATGATCATACTTTACAAAAAATATGATCATACTTTACATACTTTACTAAAGAACAGGTCATATAATAATAGGCAGGTAATAAGCCAGCACTCAATAGCATAAATTGTGACCTAAACTAAAGTGTTAGCAACTAATCTTGTGAAATTTCATTCATATATATATATATATATATATATATATATATATATATATATATATATTGCAATAACATTTTCTATTTCCAATACCATGCAGTCTGTCTTAAAATCATCTCTGTAATATATGCAAAATGCGCAGGCTAGGTCATGCCACGTGTCCATTCCTTCTGACCCGATACCGCTGATGAAGCTATGATTAAATGTGTTGGCTTGCCAGAAAGGACACATAGTTCACGTGTTAGGAGATGAGAGAGCAGAGAAATCACAGAGGCTTGCTGGGCATGTCAGGTGCTGGTGTGAAAGCCAGCCATGCAGAGAGGGGTACAGCAGGGTCATCCGGACCACTGCGATGACTCTATTATCTTCCCTGTAATGAGATGCCGGCTCTTGCTTCATACTCAAACAGTGTAGAGAACCTGTAGGGTCGTTGCGATTGTCAGTGAAAATATCAGCTTGACTGGTTGTCTGTTGGCTCACAGATACTTTTACAAACTTTCGCCAATTGGTGAAGTTTTTTCCTCGCCGCTGTCACCACTGGCTTGCATGGTTCGGGATCTGTAGAGCTGCGCATCAATGGAATTCCTCTTCAGTGTTTGGACTCTCAGTAGTCATTATTAAACCACACTGAACTGAGCAAAACTGAACTGAACTAAAACACTGACAACTGAACTGGCACTGTTTCAATTTACTATAATCTTCTATGTGAAGCTGCTTTACACAATCTACATTGTAAAAGTGCTTTAGAAATAAAGGTAAATTGAATTGAATTGAACAAACCTCAAACGTTAGAGCTACAGTATACTTATATTTGTATCTGCTATATGTGAGCGGCAGTGGATTTGCAATGGATTTAGGAATGTCTGGTTTTGTAAGACATCAACAATTAATATGAAATTAAGACCCAAACTTTCTTTCTTTCTTTCTTTCTTTCTTTCTTTCTTTCTTTCTTTCTTTCTTTCTTTCTTTCTTTCTTTCTTTCTTTCTTACTTACTTACTTACTTTCTTTCTTTCTTTCTTTCTTTCTTTCTTTCTTTTTTTCTTAGAGTTTTGTAAAAAATGTGCTCAAAGACATTAAAGGGTAACGAAACACGAGATGTTGAAAGTCATATATATGTCCCACGTTGCTAAAAACACTATTAGAACACATATATTCCACAAGAAAGTGAAAAGTTGTAGAAAAAACATAAATTAAACAGAGATTTTTCAAAATAAAAGTGTTTACTTACCAAACTCTCCAGATACTGTGATGTAATAGGAGCAGGTCTGGCTGGTGGTGTAGTTGAGAGGGTAATTTGGAGATAAAACCACCCCCTCTGATCCAGTGTATTGCCCACCACAAGGTGCTGAAAAGACAAACAACCACACAAGTTTTTATTTTTACTCCTGTTCATTCTAGATGACACAAAATAATGAGGTTATTTTTAGTATTGTACTGTGTGATGGCCAGTGACACAGAGGGACCTCTACCAAAAATTATGAAGAGAGCGAACAGGAAAATAAAAGCAACAATAAAATAAGAAACTTTCTGAAAATGCAATCTTTATGCTTTTAGGAGTCTCATATCGCTGCATAAGTGTTACTTTCCAATCACTTGTTAAGGTTAAAGTCCATATTAGGCCATCGTAGTTTAAATGCTAATTGAACGTGACACATTCAGAGTACAAGAGTATAAGAGATATTCAAGTTTAATTGTATAGCGCTTTCACAATAATTATCATTCCAAAGCAGCTTCGCAAAAGGTGCACATCATTACACTACAGTCAAAATCAGAAAAGTTCAGGAGTTGTGTAAAGGATTGACAGTATGGCTGCGTCCGAAACCGCCTACTACTCAGTAGGTACTGCAATTGAATTTAAACGTACTACTCGGCCATTAGATAAGTACGTTCTATACAGTTTAAATGTAAGAAGTATGAATGTAATTCGGACGTACTACATCCGCCATTTTGCCATGGTCACGTGACCTACCTGCGTCAGTTGCGTCGATTTACTCCCATTCATGAATTTTCTCGCAGAGCATCATGGGATAGCGCAGCGTGCATGGGATGCGCACTTCAGAATCTCGCCGGAAGTAGTAAGTCATACTGGTATTTCTTGCATACTGATTTTCGAATTCTATGAATTCGGACATACTACTCGGCTTGCATACTGATTTTAGCGTACTGTATAGTATGGAAGTATGCGGTTTCTGACGCAGCCCAAGTAAACATAGTTAACTTGCGGTAATACAGTATATAGTGTCCTATTTACCCATCAGCAAGTGCAAATGATCTTATTACCACCAGTTTATATAAAATAAACAAGTATTGCTGATCAAATTGGTCACACTTTACAATAAGGTTTCATTGGTTAATATTAGTTATTTCATAGTCTGTTGAAGTTCTTGATTCTGATTGGGTGGAGGGTGTGCATTATTTTAGTTGAAACGCACAGGTAGTTCCAGTCAATTTTAATCACAGTTCAAAATAAATGTGCTTCCCCCAAACATTTTTACTTATCATAGCAACTCACATGTGCTGCAGAGGAAACCAATGAGAATGTTTAATGGCCAGGAAATTCGCAAAATTAGAAAAAAAATATGCATCAATTATGCCACAGAATCAACTTTCAAAAGCTTTTCAAGCAAGAATAGTTATTTCGATTTTAAATCAGCAGTTTATGTATAAGGATAGCGCATCTTTAAAAATGTCAGAAGCTTTATATCACCCAGACAATTATAAGCCAAATCCTTTAACTCACAGCAAGCCATTGATTATCCCTTACTTACTGTATTTATGTACTAACATGAATTAAAACGAACAGAGTGTGTACAACATTTATTACAGCATCAGGACAATTTCAATGTTGTGTAATGCACTGTAAGTTAACATTAACAATGAATGACTTTGTTTACATTAACTATCGGTAACAAATATTAATAAATACTGTAATTGTTCATTACTGTACTGCTTATTGTCTGTTTATGTTAGTAATACAATAGTTAATATCAGCTAATCTATATGAACCACATTCATAAAAAAATACAGGGGGGTATGCATGATAAATGACCCAATTGAAATTATATTAAGCACAGCAAGATGAGGATGTAGATAACACATATAACATACAAAAAGGGTTTCGGATTATGGGGGTGCACTGCAAAAAAATGCTTTTCTTACTTAGATGTTTTGTCTTGTTTCTAGTCCAAATATCAAAAAATTCCTAAATCAAGAAGAATTTTCTAGACAAGCAAAACATAATGTCTTGTTTTAAGTAATAATATGCCAAAATTAAGTGAGTTTTTCCTCAAAACAAGCTAAATAATCTGTCAATGGGATAGGCAAAATAATATTTTGTCAAAAGGAAAAACAAGATTATTTTGCTTACCCCATTGGCAGATTATTTAGCTTGTTTTAAGAAAAAACTCACTTAATTTTGGCAAATTATTTCTAAAAACAAGACAATCTGTTTTGCTTGCCTAGAAAATGCTTCTTGATATAAGAATTTTTAGATATTTGGACTAGAAAGAAGACAAAAAATCTTAGTAAGAAAAGCATTTTTTGCAGTGTAGGGGTGGGTGGGTGTTTAGGGGGTTTAATAATTATCATTAATAATAATAATATATCATATAAATGTATATTTGACCACCCCTATGGTTCATACCTTTGTAAATGCATAATCGTGCCAATCAGTCTATGGAGAAAAAATAAATACAAATCTCAACTCATTCAACAGTCAGTAAACCGGCAGATCTAAAGAACCGGCCATCTTATGTGTTAACAAGACACTTTTCAGGTAAAATAGGTGTTTGTATCTACATATAGCCTAAAAGAAAAGTCAAAGTAGAAGCAAAGTTTGTATAGTTTGACCTATAGTAGCCTTTTAAATACCTAATCAGAGGTGCTTTATAATATTTGTTTTATCAATAAATTTGATGTAATTTAAATAAGTACATACATTTGATTCACTAAAGCATTTAGTACATAAAATAACATTACCAAAAAAGATGATCGTCAATGTATGATTAACACCTGGCATTCAGTACATACGTACACTCCCCGGCCACTTTATTAGGTACACCTTACTAGTACCGGGTTGGACCCACTTTTGCCTTCAGAACTGCCTTAATCCTTCGTGGCAACAAGGTACTGGAAGTATTCCTTCAAGATTTTGATCCATATTGACATGATAGCATTACTCAGTTGCTGCAGATATGTCGACTCCACCACATCCCAAAGGTGCCCTATTTAATTGAGTTCTGGTGACTGTGGAGGCCATTTGAGTACAGTAAACTCATTGTCATGTTCAAGAAACCTTGAGATGATTTGTACTTTATGACATGGCACGTTATCATGCTGGGAGTAGCCATCAGAAGATACTGTGGTCATAAAGAGATGGTCATGGTCAACAATAATACTCAGGTAGGATGTGGGGTTGACACGATGCTCAATTGGCCCAAAGTGTGCCAAGAAAAAATCCCCCACACCATTACACCACCACCACCAGCCTGAACCATTGAGACAAGCCAGGATGGATCCACGCTTTCATGTTGTTGATGCCAAATGTTGACCCTACCATCCGAATGTTGCAGCAGAAATCGAGACTCATCAGACCAGGCAACATTTTTCCAATCTTCTATTGTCCAGTTTTGGTGAGCCTCTGTAAATTGTAGCCTCAGTTTCCTGTTCTTAGCTGTGGTCTTCTGCTGGTGTAGCCCATCCGCTTCAAGGTTGGTTGTGTTGTGCATTAGGAGATGCTCTTCTGCATACCTCAATTGTAACAAGTGGTTATTTGAGTTACCGTTGCCTTTCTATCAGCTCGAACCAGTCTGGCCATTTTCCTCTGACCTCTGGCTTCAACAAGGCATTTGCGCCCACATAGCTACCGCTCACTGGATATTTTCTGTTTTCCAATCATTCCCTGTAAACCCTAGAGATGGTTGTGCGTGAAAATCCCAGTAGATCAGCAGTTTCTGAAATACTCAGACCAGCCCGTCTGGCAGCAACATCCATGCCACGTTCAAAGTCACTTAAATCCCCTTTCTTCTGCATTCTGATGCTCGGTTTGAACTGCAGCAGATCATATTGACCATGTCTGCATGCCTAAATGCATTGAGTTGGTGCCATGTGATTGGCTGATTAGAAATTTGCGTTAATGAGCAGTTGGACAGGTATACCTAATAAAGTGGCCGGTGAGTGTATACTGTATATACATACAGGGGCAGACTGGCCATAAGGAGCCCTGTGACATTTCCCGGTGGCCTGACGGTCAATCGTGAATCAGGCCTGCCCAACCTCACTGCCAAGCAAAATAAAGTTCAGCACATGTTCCCAGCTGAATGTGTAGGAACTGCCTGAACAAGGCACTGTTTGAATAACATAAGTGGAGTAATTGCCAGAGAGAAAGAGAGAGAGAGAAATAGAACTGCTATACTTTAAAACAGTATTTCTTTTTTTACAATAAATAATCATTAATTTACCATTAAACAAAACTCCCATCACAGACAGAATAAGCCTTTGCTAAAAGGATCTCAAAAGTAACCACTATTCCACCACAGTGAGCCTAAGTATTGTGTAAACTTATACAATCTAATGACCCCAGCCCATTGCATCCTACAGCAAGTGGTTCACTTAACACCCGGACGTTTATTGGAGCAAGAATGTCAATAACAAGATATTGGAAAATGCACATACCTTTATACAAGCTGGGTTAATTTGCTCGGGCCTGACATTGATTGCACCAAGCAACTTTATTGTAGCACTGTTAGAACGGCCTACAATTAAAACATCATGCAAAACCGTGCGGAAAGGCTGTTGGAATTGCTATAGCCTCTGACAGGTATTTTAGTAAAACTGATTGGTAATTCAGGTCTGAGCGCAGGGAGGGAGTATTGAGGAGGAGCAGCCAATGAAGACTATAAATCATCTGTGTCTCGGTGCATTGGTGTGTGTTATCTCTTTATCATCATCGTAATGGTTAGAGGCTATAAGCGCTTAGGTGTTCGACTGTGCATGACAGGAGAAACAAGTAAAAATCAACTCAAAGGTCACGGAGAGGATTACAGAGAGAGTACACAATTTGAGGTCAGCATAAATTAATCAGTATCGTTGCTTTTGTCAAACTTGGTCCTATGACCTTGTGACCATTGGACAACCTGAGATAAGCAGTGTTAAAAATAAAAATGTTCAAAATAAAAATCAGCACATTTAGGCATTTAGAGATAACTCTGGTCAATAACTGTGCCTGTTTGGCTGCTGTGGTGCACACACACACACACACACACACACACACACACACACACACACACAC
>CAIGQZ010000276.1:827254-839162 GCA_903798205.1 Danio tinwini
ATATATATATATAATTTTTTTTACGTATGAACATTTATCTTTGCGTCAAATTACAAAAAAAACTAATTACAGCTAACACGTGGTGTTTCTAATCCAGTGTCTAATGCATTCTCTTCTCTGACTGCCTCATCAGTCTCACACACAAGTTGTACTCTCCCATTGACCATGATGCCTTCCACTACTGAGAAACCCGGAAATGTGAAAAGGGTCTATGTTGCTGACATTGTTTATGATGTGAGAAACATACAATATAGCTAATATGTATTTATTTATTTACTGCAAAAGAAACCTTTCACCAATCATAACGCTCAACTGTCCTCACACATGCAGCATGAATTTTCTAGAATGGAATCCTAGAGCAAAAATCGAAACAGAACTACACAGAAGCACCAATATCCGAAGCACTACATATCCGAACAATAGATGAAAGACTGCACGGCCCAAGAGGACTCGAACTGCAGTGACAAAACAGAACAGAGTTGAGTGTAACGCGTTCCACAGAAACGCATTACTGTATTCTAATTACATTTTTGAGGAAGGCAGTAATGTAACAAATTACATTTCAAATTTGTGTATTTTGATTAGAGTTACTAAAGTCAGTGTGATTATGTTACTTGCATTACAATAATAGTTTTTAGAAGAAAGAAATACACATTTCCTACTGCAATGTCAGTTAATAAGCATGCACTTTTAAATTCCTGATAAACACGAGCTAAAATGGTTGCTGTCGAGAGCGGCTGCTTCTTCAAGTGGAAATACAGACAAAAATATTGATGGCAAATGCAGTCTATGTCTAGTCTCTAAAGAACTTTTGACTGCTTTTAACTCAACCAGCAACGCACTTGAACAGAAAGCATTCTACAACAATACTCATCACCAAGGAGGACACCGGTACCCAAAAATACAGCGGCCCAACTCAGCCTTAACAGGATGAATTGGATTTTTGTAAACGATCAGGAGTAAAGGTATCTTCTGAATGTGAAGAGAAGCATAGCTGCTTATGGGGCCGTTTACATACCTCATCTTTTGAGCGCTGTGCACATTGAGAGTGCATATTTCACACACGCATATGGAGCACATATTGCTCGCGCTCACATTTCCCAGGCTAATGCACTCCCAAAAGTCTGTTTATTACAGACACACGTCTCCGTTCCCTTATTTGGGGAACGTGGGTTACAGACGTAACCAGGACGTTCTTCATGTCCTTCTTTTGTGTAAAAAAAAAGACAAACAGGTTGGGAACAAGTGAATGATAAGAGAAATTTAAGATTTGAAACTCTTTTGAATACGTCAAGCTGCAGTGATCAACCCATTGTAATATTTTTCAGTGAATATTAAATAACTGAAAGACCTGCAGTTTATTTTGTATTTTTATAGACATATTTTATATGTTTTAAAAGTAACTTCAAAGTAAAGTAATTAGTAATCTGATTACTTTTTACATTAAGCAATCAGTAATGTAATCAGGTTACAATTTATCAGTAGTAATCGTAATGGTGATTTGTAATCGATTACTTTTTTTTTTATCAAACTTACATAACACTGAAACAGAAGTAGTGTCAGAGTCTAAACGACTTTTATCTGAAATACACAAAGCATTAGTTTCGATTAAGGCTGCATGATAAAAGACGGACATTGTGATATTTTGTTTTTTCTCTATATTTGTGATGTGAAAAGTGTTTGCCCCTTACTGATTTCTTTTTTTTGCATGTTTGTCACACTTTATGGTTTCAGATCATCAAACAAACCTAAATATCAGATATAACACAAGTGTATGGCCGATCAGACACATAATTATTGTGCTTTTATTCAACACTGCGTCAGCTTCTCCCATTTAGAAAAGACTGGATAGTCAGTTGTAATCCGATCCCAAGGTATTTTCGACATGAAGGAATGCTCAGAACTGGACGCACAGAGGACTTCTATAAGCTCCTTGCTTAAGACTGATGCTTTTAATGTAAACTTTTATCCTCTCTTTATGTGTAATCAAGTCTCATGCTCATGTATTAATATTATGATTTTATTACTTCTGCAATCAATGTTTAACTCTACCACAGATAAATAACATTATAGATAGTTCATGTTTGATGTCCCTGCAAAGCTAATTCATTGTACTGAACAATTGATTACATTTCGTGTTAATACGTGTGCAGCATATTAACATTTTAAGAAACCTGAACATTTCTGCATAAGTTAACAACCAAAATGCCTATGCAAATTACCCCATTTTGAAACCAAGAGTTTAATTCTCATTGGCTCACAGACTCTAAAAGGCCCAGACCAGTGAAAGACTTGAACCCAGAACTAGAACCCTAGGAGAACCCCAGAGGACTCAGACAAAATGGGTTATTTACACAGCTCATACAATGCCATCTTTGATACCTTTCTTTCTTTCTTTTCTGTTGAGAGTCTAATTAAGTTTAGTGCGCCACAAAATCAGTAGTCAAACACAACTAGCCATTTTGCCACTTCAGAACTTGTAACGACTGACTCCACACCACTCCAAGCCTCACGAGGACAAAGACCTGACAATCAGCTGACCACGTGCTCAAAGGATGGAGTTCTTCACATCACAAAAGGAATGCAAGTAACACCTCCAGACTACCACTGAACTGGTGTAAATTAAATGCAGTCCTAAAGAGACCATAGAATGGTTAAATTGATTATTTGTGGTTCACTTGGTTTGGTCTTACAAAATCTAAAGTTTTTCCATCATCACACTCTCTTAAACTCTTATTTTTACTTTCTTTACTCTTCTCGACACTTTTATGAATGTGTGTTTGCGTAAGGTGTCACTTCCTAGTTAGATTAGTCAGTAAAGTTTCATTTTGTATAAAAAAGGTTCCTGTGCATATTTATGAGCCTAATGTCTTAAACTTCGATCTTGTTACCCTGCTTAAACATAAATGGGTTTTTATTTTGACAGCAATAGCCTTAATTAAAGTCAACTGTGGGCATCACGGTGGCGCAGTGGGTAGCACGATTGCCTCACAGGAAAAAAGTTGCTGGTTTAAGCCCCAGCTGGGTCAGTTGACATTTCTGTGTGGAGTTTGCATGTTCTCTCCGTGTTCGCGTGGGTTTTTTCCAGGTGCTCTGGTTTCCCCCACAAGTCCAAAGACATGCGCTACAGGTGAATTGGGTAAGCTAAATTGCCTGTAGTGTATATGTGTGAATAGAAGTGTATGGGTGTTTCCCAGTGATGGGTTGCAGCTGGAAGGGCATCTTCTGCGTAAAACATATGCTGGATAAGTTGGCGGTTCATTCCGCTGTGGCGACCCCTGATTAATAAAGGGACTAAGCCGAAGGAAAATTAATGAATGAATAAAGTCAACTGTCCGCTCGAACGATCGCTGGATGATTCGTTTGTTCGGAGAGCAGATTTAAAGAGTCGATTCTTTTGAAGCCCTGTTTAAATGAATATTCAATTCCCTCTAAGCTAATTCACTGGCAAGTAATTGCATAATACAGTTTTGGAAATGGTTTACAGGACTTAAAAAACAAGCACATGAAAGCGTTTAAACTTTAAAGTAATGCAACGACTCTGTTGATATCTAAACTGTAGCATTTTAATGACTAGACTATGTTGACTAGACGGTCAACTATAATCTGAATTTGACATTGCAGATCCTGTGATGTGAATATTGTGGAGTCACACATTGCAGTATTGCAATGCTGAAGCGATATATCATGCAACACTAGACAATAGCCACCATGTTGAATGTTACAATTCCTCCTTTTTCCCCCTACATGTGGTCCATTCAGTCTGTCCTTAATTCAACATGGGCCTATTTATTAGTCATTTTTTCTTTCTTCCACAAAAAACACATGTACATTTTACGTATACATAAGCCCATCTGGCCTAAGTGATAAGAGAGCATCACACCCCATTAACTCTTAAATGATCTGATTATCCCTGCCTAAGACTTCCACGCTGGCTACGGTTTTGAAATGCATATGCACAGTGTGATGCTGGAAGTTGACACAATGGATAAATGCAGTGATGGCGTGCTGCCTCTCCTTGCCGAAGGTGAAATAAATAACAGATTTCAGAGACTAGAAATAAACCGAAGTGACAGACAATATGATGAAATGGCCCGTGAAGCAGCAACATTTGCTTCAAATCTCCCCTGGTTTTCAAAATGATTTCCAATTGTGCCTACTGCACTCTTTTCAAAGCATCGCCCAACCCCGCAAAGTGAAACCAAGATATGTCTGCTCATCTGCCGCAGCCCCCCAATCAAATCTGACTCATACTTACTGGACTACTTGGAAGCAGCCACTTCAGCTAAAAGGTCATAAGTACTCCGAAAGCCATTTTACCTCATTAGCTTTAAGCATGGGCTATTGATAAAAGGAAGCAGCAGCGGCGGCAGTGTTTAAAAGCATCGCAAATGGCTCCCAGTCTCTCTTGTAGTTCATCTAACCTCACACCTCTGCACTGAAGAGCTCTGGATGAGGACAGCTAAAAGGATTAACCTCCACAAACTGCTGTCTGTGAATCGATGCGCTGTGACCACCACCAAATACTTTTGGATGTCAATGATTAGTGTATGTCTTCTGACTGAGAAAGGAGAAATCCTAATATTACGTATTTTGATTTGACAAAATGTGATTTCTTTTTGGCAAAGTAGCTGTTTATAGGTTTTAGAGGTCTTCAAGTCTTATGATGAGCATTTATATATATATATTCAGGGCTTGACATTAACTTTTTTGATCACCAGCCACTGTGGCTTTTAGTTTTCCAACATTACTAGCCACTCGCCATTTTCACTAGCCACAATTTTGTTGTTGGGAAAATATATTTCATATGCATGAATTTGACTTTAACACGCTAAAATGACTTAATTTAGACTGTGTTATGTCCACATGCCTCTCATTCATTTCACTTTTTTGTGTGTATGACCCTGCTCAATCTGCATGAGTAAATGGGCTGTGGTTTCATAGTGTCGCATTGCAATTCATTTTTATTTCACAGGACTTTTCAGAGCTCAACAATGAAGATTTACCAAATTTATCTCTGACCACACCAAAAATAATAATAAATAATCATGATCTTCTTATTCAACAAAACCTTTCTTAAAAAAACTATTACATTTAAAAAAATAATTATTGCCATGTATAAAACTATGCACAGTAGCCTAGTCTGTCCTGGCTAAATGTCTCTCGGATCACTAGTTAACTAAACATACGTGGGGAGTTAATCTCCTATTAAAGCGATGTTATTGTAACAATGATAATTAAACAATATTAACAAAAATAACCGTAAGCAACTGAAACTGGCAAAACTGGCAACTGCTGCTGCTTACAAAAAAAAATATTAAACATCCGGAGCTTTTGGAAGCAGCAGGACTGTGAGTGCACGAGCGTCACTTTTTGTTGAGTCTATTTGAAAGAGAGCCGATCGCAGCAGTTGCATTTTCTCTAGGCATGGTTGCTTACGCGCATTTCTCCCTTCTAAGATGGCATTTCCACACATATTGGGCCATCTCTATTGTCGAACCCTGCCTTTAAGATAACTATAATTTAAAAAATGATTTTCAACCAGCCAAAGTGGCTAGTGAGAGTGTCTGTGTAACCAGCCACGGCTGAAATCTACCTGCATTTAACAGGTTGGCGGGTGTTAATGTAAAGCCCTGATTATTTTTAATAATAAACTGATATTTCTTTAGTATGGTGTAAGTACGGCAGCCGGGAAGTGCAAAACAACATTACAAAGTGTGAAACATTTTACGAAGCTTGAGACAAATTTACATTTTGGAAAATATTTTTAACTATCATAAGACACAATAATATAGGAAAAAAAAGATTTTACCAAAGCCGAAACAAATTTACATTTAAGAAAAAAAAATTAACAAGAGGCAATATTGACTGATAAAAATATCAAAACCGACTTCAACATGTAGTCTTGAATAGCTCAGTTAGATCGGTCGATTGATACTTGTGCTAAACATTTTGACTTGGGTTCGAATCCCGTTGATGACATTTAAATTATTATCATTTCTTTACATTAATTTCGGTTATAAACTGTTCTGCCACACAAATATTAAAACCAATATTGTTTACAATGGCACTGACACCAAGTAATAAGGAGATTTATTTGGTATGGGTTTGTTTTGTTGCTGTAAAAAAGTGACAAATCTGCCAACCTAATAATTTACATCTGGAAAGGGTCACCAGTTAACATGGTCACCAGTTAAACCAACACCGGCTTCATTCAGTTTACTTTTATGAGTCTTCAAGCAGATGTTTACATTGTGTAGACTTGACATCATGTCCACGATTACAGCGTACGAGTGGCCCTCGTTAAAATATTAAACACATTGATGCAGTATGTCTGGTGTTACCGTCTGGTCCGCATTTTTAGAAACTCCAAACACCGACCACATGTAAAGCAAAACTGCGTTAAGCTGCTAATGTATTTGCCACAAAATGGGCAAAACAACCCTCGACCGCAGTCCATGTTCGGTCACCATAAACTTTGTTTACGGCATTTACTCCACAACACAAATTTACCGCGCTCACCACCGACAACAACACTTTTCCCTGCGTCACTTCTAGTGTGTGGTATACATTCCCTTTCCATAAAGAATCTGTCATTGTAAATTTGTTTTGGCACTGGTAAAATGTTTTGCGTCTTGTTATTTTTTTTTCTAAAATGTGAATTTGTTTCGTCTTTGGTAAAATCATTTTTCCTATGGAATTGTGTCTTATGATAGTTAAAAATGTTTTTTAAAAATGTAAATTCGTCTCGAGCTTCATAAAAGTGATTTACACTTTGTAATGTTGCTTTGCACCGTATGTAAGGCCTCCTTTTGCAGCCAATACAGCATTAATTCATCTTGGGAATGACAGATAAAGTCCTGCACAGTGGCCAGATGGATTTTGTTACTCCTTTTTAATTCCCTAGGCATATTTCCATCAAGGATCGTAACCTTGACTGAGTGCTTCATTTCCCCTTTGAATTAACAAACTTGTCGCTCAGATCGGATTTTAATGTTAACATTCTATGATAAACAAAGACACTGCATCATTTAATAGAAGAAAAAAAAAAAAAACTTGCCACCCTTATTTAAAGAACCTGATATCCTTTGATTCAGGCTGTCCAACCTCTCCAGGATCTAGTTGTCTTTGGTAGACACACTCACTCAACTATTAGAGGAGCCGGGGGGATTCTTAGCAGGCAGAAAGCTAATGGATTGTGTGAACGTGGGCTTCCGTACACTCCGCGCGGATGATTAAGATCAAATAAAGCATCTCTCATGACACAATCTGATGATTATGTTAGCTCAACAATGACCTGTATAGGAATATTTCCCTGCCCCGCAGTTACAGCTCATGCATAAAGATAGCCGGAGCAGCGTGATGAAAATTCCATCAACGAGGACAAACAAAATGTTCCTGGAGTGCGGAAATGAGGCGCTCTGACAAACGGCATCGGCGGCTTTCCATCACATTAGATGGGGGTAAATAATCAGCAGATGCTACTGAGGTGTGAAAACCCTTTGCTTGACCCTCAGATTGCGGTCAATGATGTTCACTGCATGTTCAGATCTATAACCCGGTGTTGTTTTGGAGCATGGTGGGTTCTGAGGAAGCCCGTGCGTCTTCTGTCACATGATTTGAGCTATTAGCATAGAATCGCTGGAGATTGCATAACCGTGAAATGTGTGATTTCTGTACTGCTACTGGCACGAAATGAATTTGCAATCTGCATTTGAGTAGGCCAACTGGACTGGACATAACAACACTGACTCAACCGTGGCAGGTTGGGGGATGGGCATTGGAAATGTGTTTTGTGGAAAAAGAAAAAAGAAAAAAAAAAGAGCAAAAGGCTGCAACTTATTGAAATGGGTGCGTTTATGTTGTGTATTCCAAAGCGGAGCACATGCTGCTTTATCCACCAAGTACTGTTTAATGGAGCAAGTACATTTTCACAAAAGTTCCTATTTTTTTTTTTTTTCGGGTGGAGAAAGTCTTATTGGTTTTAGTTTGAGTGGAACAAAAGAAGCCTTTAATTTTTATGAAAAAAAAAATAAGATCAATATATTATAAGCCCCCTCAAAGGTCCCATGAAATTCAAATAAAAACATTTTAGATGTTAGTTTGAAGTTTGAAGCTTGAAGTGTGTCACCTTCATCAAAACAGACCATTCATTCATTCATTTTGTTTTTGGCTTAGTCCCTCTATTAATCAGTAGTCACCACAGCGGAATGAACCGCCAACTTATACAGCATATGTTTTATGCAGCGGATGCCCTTCCAGCCACAACCCATCACTGGGAAACATCCATACACACTCATTCACATACATACTCTACGGACAATTTAGCTTACCCAATTCACCTATAGCGCATGTTTTTGGTCTTATGGGGGAAACCGCAGAACACGGAGGAAGCCCACGCGAACATGGGGAGAACACACAAACTCCACATAGAAATGCCAACTGACCCAGCCGAGGCTCGAACCAGTGACTTTCTTGCTGACGCCCATCAAAATGGATCAACGTTTTTTTTCCCCACATCACCTCATACTTTAGTTTCTCATCAAAGCTTGACCAATCAAAGGCTCTCTAGTGTCTTACATGCCCTGCCCCTTCTAAACATTTCTTATTTGCTTTTCATTTGATGCGCTTGAGCTTAACCGTCATCACTGGCAGAGATGAGCAGAGTGTTGAAAAGGGGAGGAGCTACTCTATGTCCCACCCTCTTTTCATTTCTCAGCTGAAATTACGTCAAACATTGATAACTAGCTTAATAACTAAGTTAAATCTTTACATTTAAACCTCAATATTAGTATTGTGCAAAATAACTAAATAAATATTATGTACTGCCAAATTAAATAAGTTGTTAGGAATTAGTTGTTAAAACTATTAAGTTTAAAAATGTGTTATCCAATAAACTGCACTTGAAAAGAATTAACGTTTTACAGGAGGTCTAATAATTAAATTCCAAATGTATAATATCCCGGGGCGATGCAGTGGTGCAGTAGATAGTTCTGTCGCCTCACAGCAAGAAGGTTGCTGTTTTGAGCCTCGGCTGGGTCAGTTGGCATTTCTGTGTGAAGTTTGCATGTTTTCCCTGCGTTCGTGTGGGTTTCCTCCGGGTGCTTCGGTTTCCCCCACAAGTCCAAAGACATGTGGTACAGGTGAATTAGGTAGGTAAATTGTTCGTAGTGTATGAGCGTGAATGAGTGTGTGTGGATGTTTCCCAGAGATGGGTTACGGCTGGAAGGGCATCCCCTAAGTAAAAGCGTGCTGGATAAGTTGGCGGTTTATTCCTCTGTAGCGACCCCGGATTAATAAAGGGACTAAGCCGAAAAGAAAATGAATGAATGAATAATAACTTTTTCTGTTTATACTGTATTTCTTCCGAAAATTGCTGTTTATGTTCATTTTTATTGTGAAAAAAACAAACAAAAAAAAACTATTACAATACAAATTGTTACATATCATTATCTTTGTTGTTTTTTTAAACAAAAGGGAAGAAAACAAGAATAAAAAAGGACTGGAAAAAATAAAAAGAAAGAGAAAAATGAAAACAAGAGTAATAAAAGTGTACAGAAAATGACCACCAACTGAATGCACTGAATGTCGTTCAACAATCACAATTAAATATTCAGATATGTTGTCAATGTTAAAAGTAAAAACTTACAATTAAACAGTATAAGATATTAATGCTTAAAAACAAATACAAATAAAATTGCTAAGAAATAAATTAATTAAAAGGAGAGTGATTTTATTACATAAAATACACTTTTTTTCCATTGTTGTATTAAAATTACAATATAGTATTGCTGCCTTGAATTACAATAGATTAGTGAAAAAAATGACCAAATCTCTAAATAATATCTGACATGAGTATAACTGCATTCACCATCGGGGTGCGGTATAATCACTCTTGTAGGACAAGTTTGCTTTCACAATCCAGAATAAATAAAGTATCCAACATCAGTGCCCGATAGCTCCACCCTTTCCGCTACATAAAGCAGCAGCCATTAAGTGTGTTGAAAGAACCAACATTCCACACATCATATCACCGGTTGAATAAGTGCATCATCTGGGTATTTCAAGTGCACTTATTCTTTTTAGAATTTCAGTGTGAATGCACTACTTACACTACAAAATGGCGTAGAATAGTTCATAAGTATGTGATTTGGGACCTGCTACTTTCCCCTGTGCCTTTGAATATGCATGCCTCTGTTGCCAAGCAACTTCATGCTAACATAAACATAACTTTACTTCAGACATGTCTTTCAAACAATATATTCAGTGTAAACTAATAATTTGTACGCATTTATAGGCTACATTGCTAAAAATATAAAATTTTTAGGCTAATGACAAGACGAAAGCTAAATTCCAATATCTCTATAAAAGCTTTGAATGTAAAATGACATCATTTTTGAGATCAGTTAAATGGACATTCTATTAGTTATGCAATTCTGGTAGTTCCAGTGTTACCATATAAAGCACAATATCAATATTATATGAAATTTCTTTGTATTTCTAAACTTCTGGATCTCTAAATATTAGATCAAACTGCAGCAAATTCAGAAGACAAATAAAAAGAGGAAAAAAGAGGACAGAGAGAAGAGGAAGCTGGGGAAATGAGAAAGGTTTCAGGCCGACAGGAAATGGGGGAATGAGTGGCACTTGTCACCACCCAGGCTCTCTCATCTGTCACTGAGGGACAAAGACCTGGGCGCTGTTCATTTGAAGGTCTCTGTCCGCATCCGTCTCCCTCAACATAAGCAAATGAGAACACTGCACCGTTTCTCTTAACCCATTGAGTAATGGCTGCAAACTGGCAGCGTGACAGAGCAGAACTACATATGCAAATAAGCCCAAATCAATTAACTCTCAAGATTGCTAACAACAAAAGGAATACTGTCTCTGATAAGGAGTCCACTGCTAATTTCTTTAGACGAAGAAGTGCTTTACCAAATTAGCATGCATCAATACATTGCATTTAAAACAGAAGGACAAAAACATTGAGGGGGATGGAGGAAGAAAACTTTCAAACTATTCTGATGAGATGTTAGCAAAATATCAAATATAAAAATATATGCATGGCATTACTTATTAATGAATAATTAGGGTGATGGATTGAGGAAACATATTTTTGTATTCCAATTTTCTATTTTTAGATAGCCCAGTTAACTAAATACTACATTAAAACATGTACTTTATCTTCGCCATTTGAACCATTTAACTGCCGCACTAAGAAAAATAAATGGGTTGCATTTTTCAACTCCTAATAGTGACATTTAGCATTTTTTTCCCATAATTCTAAAATATCAACCTCTACCAAATGGTTGATATGACGGTTGATAGCAAAAGTACCGGAATGAATATATATACAATGAAAAATTGGAAAATATGAAGTGTAATGCTGTGTGAAGTGAGAATATGAAGTAAAAAAGCGTCAAGCTGATTCTGACTTCAACTGTATGTATATATATATATATATATATATATATATATATATATATTAGGGCTGTCAATTGATAAAAAAAATTACTAATTAATCAAACTTTTTTTCGTGATTAATCATGAATCCAAAAAAAATTATCCAAAATACAGGCATTGCAGATATGGACATTAAAAAATTATAATAACAATAATAAAGTATTGAATACAAACAATTGTATTCATTGTAAAGTTGTATTGCGAGTTGAGAACATTAATTATAAAGTAGAAACAATTTTGTTTAGTCCTCAACATTTAGCCAGTTGCTAAGACAGTCCAGTCTATTGACATTATCGGGGGACAACTTACACACACACACACGCACGCACGCACACACGCACGCACACACGCACGCGCGCACACACCCACACACACACACACCCACACATACACACACCCACACACACACACACACACACACACACACACACACACCACACACACA
>CAIGQZ010000276.1:839262-854178 GCA_903798205.1 Danio tinwini
GAGAGAGAGAGAGAGAGAACGAGCATTGCAGCGCACTCCCTTCAGGTGATGCAACTTTAATTGTTTTATAAAGCTTAAGCTTTCCTTCTAAAAGCGCGTCCTTGGTCTTATCCATATTTCTTTGCACATTAAACACACAAAGGGCCGAAGCAAGCTGAACTGGAGCTCTAGGCAAACGACAATCATGCTGCCCTCAACCCGAAAGTGAAAAAGAAAGTGACCGGTTCGCGAATGAAAGTGAGGACCGGGAGGGAAGGGGTGGGTGTCGCGAGTGAAAGTGAGGACAGGGGGGTTCGCTCACTATTCTTATGCCCAAGGCGGCGGCATAGGTGGCCTCTAAAAAAACTGCAACTGCGTTAAATGCAAACATTTTTTTTACGCATTAAATATTTCAAATTAATTGTGTGCGTTAACGCGCTAATTTTGACAGCCCTAATATATATATATATAGGGATTTTTACTGTAGCATTTTTACAGTTTTTTTACTGTTGAAATCACGAACATTGTCAACACCCTCTTATATCTTAAATACAAAAATGGTAATGCCCAGTTCCTACCTTTACATGCCGGCAGAGCTTTGTCCCATACAGGTTTCCCATCAGCCCCAATGATGCATGTGAGACTGGCCGGTCCAGCAATGATGTATCCAGAATCACACTGATATGTCACACTTGATCCCAGCTTGTAATCCATTCCCAGTCTAGTTCCGTTCATAATGTTCCCAGGGTCAAAGCATGCTTCTCGTGGCTTTTCTGTAACAAGAAATAAAAATTAATTTGATAGAAACTGTGCTAACACTTTACTTGAAGAGGTGTTCATAAGAATGTATTAAAACCTTTATAATCATGGCATGATACATGTTATGAATGTGAATGAGATTTTACTCATGCTTATGACAACTAAGACAATTAAGTGTCATATGCTAAGTTATGCCATTTTAAATGCAAATATGACATTGTTTGTTTTGACCACTTGCCATAAACAAATACAACCAAACCTTTTCTTGTCTTTGTCATGACAACTTGACATCAACTTGTCATGAAATCATTTTAATATGTAAAGATTTCAATAACAGTGTCAATATTTTTTACCTCGACAACAGTGGTACAAGCTGAATTTGACATTAAAATGTCATGAAGTATTAACGACGCTGTTAAAATGACTTGACAGAGTAATGCCATTTAATAAGGCATTCTAGCGGCAAATAAGGTTTACCTCATTGAAAAAGTGATAAGAAAAAATGAATTACACAATTCTAATGCCTTATAACAATCATTTTTATGACAGATTTATGACAAGTTGTGCTGTCTTGACAATGTCAAGTTGTCATGACAGATAAAGACCAGTTGTGATGTATTTGTTTACGTCAAGTTGTCATAACAACTTTCCAATATATCCATTTTAAAATGACATAACTGAGCAAATGACACATTTGTCATGAGCATGGATAAAATCTCATCACATTCATGACATGTGTCATGTCCTTATTATAAATGATGCATGTCTTATAAACACCACCTTTAAGTAAACTGTTACCAAAATTGTTTACTGGGAAAATGTGTTTTATTTGTTTTTCTCTTGGCAGCTATAGTATGCCTACTTAAAAAGCAGCATGTCAAATAAAAAAATTAATCAATTTAAAATTAACATAGAAGTCTGACAATTATATTTAGTGTATATGCAGCCTTCTTTAGCCTGTCACACCTGAAAAAAAGACCTTCCTCTCCACCACCTTATACTTTTTTTGACAAGATGCATTTCAGACTTCACCATGCATGGCTTGGCTACTCTAATGCACCATTTGGGATACAGACAAATATAGAGAATGTGGAAACATCAAAACAAATGTCCTGCTTTGCTATCTACAACATTAGTGGAAGAATGAACAAGGGTAGGTAAAATAAGCTAGGGTATCAGCCTACATGTTTGTTTATTATTAGGCAAATTTAGAAAATTATAATAAAGATGATTAGAATTATTGTCAAGCAGCTGACATATTCCTTCAATTTATGACATAAAAGTAAACTGTGGGCTCTCTTTTAATGATCTAAGTGCAAAGTCTAAAGTGCAATGAGCAAAAGCATTAAGGCCATGTCCGATTCCTCTTTTGCTATTTTAATGATGGAAAAATATACCGTGCCCCCTGGCGCATGGTCTTACAGGGTTGTGATTATTCTCTTATACAGTTATGGGTGTGTTTTAAGCATTATGTGCATTAAACCAATCAGAGTCTCATCAGACATTCTCAGAGGGAGTTGGCTGCGCCATGGCACATTTGCTATTTACATGGCAGACTTTGTAAGTGGAAAATCTTCCCACATTTTCACAGGGAGATAAAGTCCTTTTACTGCTACCCACATCTAGCTCTTAATTATTCGCCAAGTGGCAAGGGCCATTTGTGGTCATACGACAATCAGTGATCTCAATTATGAGGTGGTACGTTCGGACAGGGCTGGTTCAAGTCAGATATACCACATTAATCCGCTGAAGCAGTGAAGGGAGCCGGAGCAGGTGATGCTGGTTACGCTGGTTACCAATGAGGATGACCTGGGCCCAGAGAGCACCGGGCAATAGCAGCCGGGCGCTCTGGCCAACGGGGGTGATCATCTCTCAGCAAGCCAGCTCATCGATGTCAGGCACCTTCAACGTGAGTATTCTGACATGTTCTCACCCCTGCCTGGTCATACTAGCTTGATTCAGCACCATATTGAGAGGCAAGGTCGTTAGGACCTGGCTGTATCGCCTGCCTGAACACAAGAAAAAAGTGATTCAGGAAGAATTAAGTAATATGCTGCAATTGGGAGTAGTAGAAGAGTCACACAGTGAATGGGCCAGCCCGATCGTCTTAGTTCCTAAGACAGACGGCTCGGTCCAATTCTGTGTTGACTATAGAAAAGTCAACGCTGTGTCGAAATTCGACGCATATCCAATGCCTCGTATTGATGAGTTGCTCGACCAGTTAGGTGCTGCTTGATATTACTCGACATTGGATTTGACAATGGGATATTAGCAGATCCCCTTAACTCCAATATCCAGAGAAAAAACTGCCTTCATTACATTAGCCGAAAACTCAATAAGAGTGAGGCTAAGTACAGCACCATAGAAAAGGAGTGTTTGGCTATAAAACGCGAAAATTACTGTTGCGCTGGTCTGAAAATAGCAACAAATCGCACCAAACACGTCTTGCGCCTTATTGCGCAGGGCTTATGATAGGGCCCTATGTGTTTATGCTACTTCCGAAAACAAAATAAAAATATTCTGAATTGTCACACTGATGTTGCTGTACACATGATGAGAACAGTGTTCTTTCTACAAGTACTGACAGGCTTCAGCTTGTTTTGAATCTTTGGTGTAAAACAAATGCCCCCAAAACACTTTAACACCCTCCTTTTAAAAGCATTGTTTCATTGTTTTCATTAGGCCTTCAGTGATCTATGAGTGTTCTTGGCTCTGCCAGAAAATGGGTGAAATCAAGTGCATCAAAAGAGAGCAAATGACATGCGTCTTGAAGGATTCAGCACATGTCAGATATTCAAGCAGTTGATTGGCCAGACGTTTTGATGATAGTATGAGGTGATGTAAAAAAAATGAGTTGATCAGTTTAGGTGAAAGTGACAAACTACAAGTTTAGGAATATTTATATTTTCTAAATGCAAATTTAGTTTTGATGCACCCTAGCTTATAAATATCCTTAAAGGAGACCTTTTATGCAAAAATCACTTTTATAAGTGGATTAAACACAGCTGAGTGGAAACATTGTGTGAATCTAGCCAGCATCTAATGGTAAAAATGAACTAACTTTATTTTTTTATAATCACATTCATTAAAACAGTCTGCAGAAACACTTTGATTGGCATTATCCTTTTGTATGTGTTGTCTGAGTGGGAACGTTCTGCATATTAATGATGATCGCTCCCTCATAAGCATAGACAGTCCTGAGTGAGAAGCAGTCATCCGTCATTAGAGTTTTCGCCGTACATGCTGAAGATAATGCCAGTGGCTATGACGCTTTAAAAATGTGGAGATTTAGGACACACAAACAAACATTGTAGTCTTCATGACTGCCTTCCTCTGAGACCCTTATTTTTACATTTTCGGTTTTTCAGGACACAAGTAAAATTTTTTTACATTGGTTTCCATTTCATAATATGTTAAACAAACTCGATTAATGTAACCATTTTGAAGAAAATGTCATGTTTTATTATAGCTTTTAGCGCAAGGGCACCGCCATCTTGGAATTCCGCGGCTCCGCCTCTGGCTTCATCAGGAAGTCCTTCGGCACACTTCCAGGCTCTAATTTCAGCAGTTTTTCTTTGCAACAGTTTGTGCCTGTCATGAGGAATTTTGCATTCAAATCGTTTAATGCAAAAGGCTATGTCGCGTTGTCAATATATTTTACAGTCACTGGGATAGACATTTATATATCTGCCCTCTTTTGAAAAGCACAATCGCATTTGAATGTAAAGCGACAGTCACCAAAATGCCACAATTTGGATAAATATGAAATTAATAAACAATATATCTGAAGCTACAAACAAAATTTGTGTGCGGTATTTTGACTTGAAACTGCATACACACTCAATGGGCATCAGAGACTTTTTTTACATCTTGTAAAAAGGAGCACAATAGACTGATTTCACACGTCCGCCATTTTAAAAGCAAAAGCGAGGCTCGCAGGGAAAGAAACTCGGAAGCATCGCCTGGAGTCAGATGGCTTTAAATCTTATCAGCAAAGAGAAAGTGACACGCATTTAAAATTTCACCACTTTCCAAGTGACTCGAAGGTTCGCACTGAATGGATAGTGAAAATAAAAAGGGATATTGGGCCTCCTTTTTGGCTAAATTAAAGGAAATGACACTAGTTAGTTAACATTTTTTTTTTCCCCAAATACACGTTTTAGATGCCAACCCATTGTTTTACTATATTAGATTTGTCACGATACTGAATTTCAGTACTGAAATAAAAAAAAAACGTCAATTTCCCGCTTACATTTAAGTGCTGTTGGGCATGTTCTTAAACATTGCTGATTTGCCATAGTATTCACTAGTGCTCAACAGAAATCACTGTGATTGGCCGTGAAAGTTCACTACACTTCACAGATGTTTACCAAGTGCAAACACAGACGAGCGATCCACTAATGACTCAACTGATCTTCGCAGCTTTAAAGCACTCCAGTATCCCTGTATCTGTGTTTGCACTCGGTGAAGAGGGGTGAACTGATGACCTTCACAGCTAATCACAGTCATTTCTGCTGAGCACTGGTATATACTATGGCAAACCAGTGGTGTTTAAGAACGCGCTCTACAGCGATTAAATGTTAGCGGAAAATTGACATTTTTTCAATTTTAGTACCAGGACAACACTATTACAGACAACATGAGGGTGTGCTACAGAGGACTGCATTGTTTTATTGCTACATAAGCTGAAGCAGGGAAACCCCCACGGTATTTACCTGGTGGCATAAACTGAAGCCTAAGAGGACACTTACACGTATTACTCCTGAAGAGTTTATGATTTAGTTTGAAGCCTAATATGATTTTAATTGTTGAAATTAGACTTAACTGAATGATATTAAAGTGATGTTTACACCATATATGAACTTTAAAATTGCATCAACAGCTGGAGATTTATAGTCCACAGCATGTTGTGGCATTGTTTACAGTGCTGAACCTATACTTCTGGCTTTCTTCTCACCCACCGCAGCCTCGATTTTATTTTTTTAAATGGCAGCCCCGTGAAATAAGAGTATAGTTCCCCTTTTAGTCTAACATACTGATACTAAGATCCAAACTATTTCAAGGGACCTTTAAACCCCCCCCCCACACACACACACACAATATGTTGATTTGGAGCTGTTTCATTGTAAATAAACAGTTAAACAGTTCAGCTTATTAAAATTAATAGCTATTATAATAAAATAAAATAAAATAAAATATCATTAGCCGTTTCTTTGCTGTATAACTTACACGTTCCGATTAAAGAGCAACGGATGAATCTCTTATTTATTTGATTAGTTTTTTTCGTTTAATTACATTAAAAACAGTGTCACTTTAAAAATGCAACCCTCTAACGTTATAAAGAAATAAATTGCTTGGAAGTTAGCTTTCCTAACTGTTTATGCTCATTTAGGAGGAAATTAGTTGTGTTTGAAAAACAACCCCCCAAGATCGACATCTTTAGATATTATTATTATTAATTATGTGTATATGTCTGTTTAAACACGCACCCAAAACCCAGACATTTGCTCCGTTTCAAATCATGTGTACAGAATCCGTTTGGGAAACAGCTTCTGTTTATCACTATGGAGTGCGTCAGCTGACAGTCATGCACCACTATATGATTGTTTTAAGGATTGCATATGAAGGGGGGACAGCACTTGTAATAAAAGGAAAAGGAATCCTGCCATTTTTATATTTATTTTAAAGTCTTTTCATACCTAAACAAAGCCAAAGCACAGAACAGACTCACATTTAAGAGCAAAGGGCGACCCCTGGTGGTTTGGCTGTATGGGTTGCGTATAGGGAGAAACTGCTCTTTGATGTTTATTGCCACCCTTCAGAGAAAGACTGAAAATACAAGAGAAATACGGGAAAATACCTTTACGGGATAATAGCGGGATAGAACTGTAAAATACGAGAGAATCCCGGGAAAAACAGGAGGGTTGACAGGTATGATAATATCTGTAATTCAACTGACCCTGAGCAAAACTAATCAGATGCACAATCACATCCTGCCAACCATGTTCTTTGCCAGAACATCCCCAGGGCTGAGACAGCTAACAGACAGTGGGAAAAACAGAGGTGGCATGAAAGTAAAAAGCAAAAAGCAAAAAAAAAAGATGGACAGTGTGAAGAAAGAGAGCAGACACTGGCTTGAGGGCATCGTGCATTAAAGTGAGCTAACACCAGGGGAAAGACAGGTGAGCACGGAGGGGCAACGGAATATGGTCTCTGTCCATCTGGCAGCAGACACCAAGAGAAGGACAGTTGGAGAATCTCCGGAGGTGGCACTTGGAGAGGCTGCCAAACAACCTGACAGTTAACAGCTATCTGAGACCGGAGAAAGTGGGAAGGAGGTGGGGAAGATTATATCAGCGAAATTGCAAGTGTGCAATGCTATCTTCCTTGTTTCTGCAACAACCAATTGTGCACCGCACAGAATAAAAGGAACAGGCCCAAAACTTATATTGTGTATATCATCATTTAATAAATATTTAATAGATTAACATTCAAACTAAGTATTCACAGTATGTCTTTAGTCATTCAGCAGATGCTAATATCCAAATCAACTTAAATTGAGGAAGGATTAAGCGATTTATCTTAAAGGTGCTGTATTGTTAGTTTTTTTACTCGTCTAAAGCATTGAAAGGCCATTAAATGTTTGCAAATATTGTCAGCACCACTGGTGTAGTGGTTAGTGCGTTGAAACATGCATTCTGGTGCTCATGGCGACCCGAGTTTGATTCTACCTCACGGTCCTATGCCGATCCTTCCTCTCTCTGCTTTCCTGTCAATTCTCTCTGCTGTCCTAATAAAGGTAAAAACCTCAAAAAAATAATAACAAAAAAAGTTTGCAAATATTTAAGAAACATGCTATGTGAGCATTCTTGTTTATCTGAAAAACAATGCTAAAGTCAGTTATTCTGCTTTAAAAATGTAAGTTATGTACCAGAACATCTGTCTACGTTTTGGGTCTTTTAACCTGAACAATGCCAGGTTAGCCAATTATATTTCAGCACCCCGGTTGCCTTGGTGTAAAACAGAGTATTTGATTCATTCAGTCAGGAAGGGTCTCAAAGCATGTGCCCGCCACCAAAAATGCAACCTCCGGTGGACAGTAGCAACCCCGAAATGAGACGCAGATTCACAGTTCCACATGATGTGGTTATTATTTAGAAAATAATATAAATATTGTAAATGTAAACAGTAGGTGAGCAGGTGTAACCCCGTGTCCCAACAAGCTATGTGACAAGATTTGCAGTGATAAGCAATTTGGTTATTTGCACCAGACGAAACAGAAATTTGAATACAGCCATTCAGAAGCACAGAATAGTGCACTCACTGCACTCCAACAATATGTTAAGATTTATAATCTAATTAATACATATTAAACCTCTTTAACATTATTAAATATACATGCTGAATGATTGACATTTGTTGACTTGCGCTCACAGTTCTGAAGTTCAATTTCAAACGGTTTATTGTATGTTCAAGATCTGAGGTGAACTAACTGCTGCTGATTTTAGTAGTATAGCAATACATGTCATGTATAATAGCATTCAAACTCACATTATTAGCATTTGACACTGAAACAAGTACATGAGGTGAATCTGAGGTGATCATTGTTCACCTGTGAGAAATAGAAGTTATTTCAAAAATACAAATTTCAGGTGTTGGTTAGGACCATAGACTGTAAAAGATATGGAAGTAGTATCAGCGAAGTCACCCATAGGTTTATGAAGAACCCAAAAGAAGCTACGAGTAGGCGTGGCTAACCGTCGCCATTTTGTTACCGTGTCATCGCACCAACCGGGGCATACCATACAAGGGCAAAGAGGCAGAGCGTGAGCGGAACTACAGATGCATGAGAAACACTTAATACTTCATTACCTGAGACTCGTTTGTGTTATGACCACATGTGCTTGGCTGTACACTATATCAATAAAGTGTTTAGACTTTTAAAAACACTTTTCATAAGCAATGTCATAAGCACAATGCTTAGTGGCTTAATGTATGACACATTGAGCCACTATAAGCATCCTTCTTATGACGTTTTTCAACATGGAAAGTGCGAATTACTTCCAAACACCTCGGATATAGTCTGTGTTTGTAAATGCAGGGCTATTGATGAAATCCAGGCAGAATTGTATGACAACGCTTCAGATGACTGTTCTAGAGCCTACAGCTAATACATCTGTCAGATTCTGGAATGCAATACAGCTCTAAAGAACATTATAAGTGCTACATGATCTTAAATAAAACAAATACATTTATAGAAATGGTATATAAACATATAATTTTACTCACCTGGGAAACGGAGGACATGTGAATGGTTTGTGAGCACAATTAAATGCACACAGCATGCCATATCATCTGATGATTGTAAGAAATAATTCCAAAAGGCAACTGACTGTGTAAAGCCACAAAAAACAATACAATGTATACGCCAAAATCAGCAGCTAATCAGCTGAGGTGACGTGACGGCGACCAGCGAGAGCTAGCTATCACTCAAGTGGCCAAGTAATTATGCAAAAATAATATAACCTAATATAAAGCAAATGGATGAGTTTTAAAAAAAATTCACCCTCCTCACAGTTGTCATGAAGGGTAATATTAGCTATATGAACCAAAATCTTTCTTTGTACCAGGCTGTAAACACCTTTTTTCTGCTGTAAAGTTGGCCATTTTAACAGTGGGCTCAATCGAAATTTGCTCTTTTATGGAGCCAGGACTAGCAGAATTTCGATGAATTGCAGTTTCAGTTACTTCCTTATCGGCTTCCCGAAGGAGAGCGGGAGGTTGCCGCTTGGTTAGGACAAAAACTTTTTAGTGTGGAAAATATTTCTTCTATTGCATGCTTTTGCTTTTAGACAGAAAAAGGTTCAAATCATCCTTAAATCAGCCTTTAGGCTTGATAGTCACATCAATCAGGCAACCTGTGCTTGCATGGATCAGAGGAGGAGCCAAAAAAAACTGTGTTTTGATCCAGGAGTCCAATACCTAGTTCAACCACTGGGGGTCAAACATACATAATGCACCTTAAAAGGTGCTGTATGTATGTTTTTGACTCTTCTAAAGCATAAAAATACCATAATATGTGTGCAGATATTTAAGAAACATCCCAAGTGAACATACTTGTTTATTAACAAGATCCAAGGTGAACTATCTGCTGCTGCTTTTAGTATAAGTCAATAAATATCATGTAAAATGGCATTCAAACTCATATTGTTAGCATTTAGCACTGAATAAAGCACACAAGGTTTACCTGAGGTGATCACTGTCATAGGTTTCTGTTGTTCAGCTGTGAGAAATAGAAGCCATTTCTATTATATTAATTTGAGGTGTTGGTTAGGACAAAAACTCCTTTTAATATGGAAAATATTCCCTCTATCGCATGCCATTGCTTTTATTTAGCACAACGTTTAAATCGATCTCCTGTACTCAATCTGGCAACCTGCGCTTGCATTCATTTTGATTCAGGAGTGCAATACCTAGTTCAACCACATGAGGTGGTTATAAATTTATTTTATTAATTTTTTTAAATTTACATTTTTTAAAAGTCATTAAACAGAAACTGGGGAAAATATATAGGGGGCTAATAATTCAGGAGGACTAATAATTCAGACTTAAACTGTACTTTCTTAGTTTCTTACTTGTATACTTGCATATTTATTTATTTAGAAGTTTACTGCTCACAGTAAAAAGTGCATTTGTTTTGGAGCCTTTTGAATGTTGAATGTCAGGGATTCAGCAGTCTCAGTGGGATTTGGTGGATCATTCCACTACTGAAGAACAGCAAACGCAAAGGTTCTGGAAAGTGATACCTCGAAACGAAGCAGTGCTCGCTTTTTGACCGCAGGTTTCTTCTACATCGACATCACTGTGAAAACTCACAATCTATTCAACACAGGCTCATTTAGATTATGTACCCCTATATACATTTATGTAGAGTGCCAAATACATCCCAGGAAATGTGTTTTTCTTTTTTTTTCTGTAGATTTAGTTTTTGCCACTGTGTATGCTTTTTGAGATCTCAAATTTCTTTTGCAAGTGCCATTCGCCTGCCCTTCTCATGTTAATCCACTGTTGGTCGCTGTCGACTGACTGACTGACTGACTGACCGATCGACTGATCCCCCCACCCACACCCTTCTGTAAACCCAACTGATAGTGTTTTAAAAAGCACCAATTGACCAGCATCGTCACGTTTAACTCCGCTCGGCTTCTCAAATCCCCCGACGTACATCCATAGAGGTAAGTGGTCAGCTAGAACAGCGTTATACCACCCTGCAGCATTTGTTTTAAAGACAAAATATAGCCATATATTCCTCTGGCTACAATATTCGCAATCTCCAGAAATGTATATAGGCCTACATTTTTAGAATGAGCCTATAATGAATCTGTTTTCAGAAGTAGCACATGGTGTACTGTATGTCATAAATTGAAGGAATATGTCAGCTACTTGACAAGAATTCTCATCACCTTTGTCATAATTCCCTAAATTTGCTTCACAATCAACAAATGTGCAAGCTAAAGGCCTAGCTTTTTTTTACCAACTCTTGTTCATAATAAACATGACTTCCACTAATGTTGGTGCTATTAATACTAAAGTAAAATGTAAAAAATTTTGTCACATGCTCTATATTTGTCGTTACCCCACATGGTAAGAGCATGCAGAGCTTGTTGCCATTCTGTATTCAAACAATAAAGTTTCAGATTGAATTTGATGCGATCTTCAACCAATAACCAGTGCAGGAGATAAAGAAAGGTGTGACATGAGTTCTCTTGGACTCATTAAAGACCAGATGAGCTGCAGCACAGTGGATCATTTGGAAATGTTTCAAAGCAGAAGATGGAAGTCCAGCTAAGACAGCATTACAGTAGTCCAGTCAAGAAATGACAAGTGCTTGGATCAGAAGCTGCTCTGACTGCTCAGTAAGGAAGGGCCTGATCTGTCTAATGTTGTAAAGAGCAAACCTGTATGATCGTGCGGTGCACACAATGTGATATTTGATGAACAACTGATCAAAGATCACCACTGAATTAATTTTAAGATATAAATGCGGATAACTCCAGGTTTATCGTAAAATTATGGTGCTTAGCCCCTTCAGCAAGTTTTTTTTTTCTGATTGTCTACAGAACAAACCACTGTTATACAAGCACTTTAAGCTGAATACTAGTATCTTGAAACAAACGTCTACTAAAACATGATATACTGTCATCATCGCAAAGATAAAATAAATCAGTTATAGACATTAGTTATTAAAACTATTATCTTTAGAATGTGTTGAAATAAAATCTTCAGTTTTTTTCATGACACTCACCCATAAAAAAATACAAAAAATCTGATACTAGTGGTGTGCATCATTTGTTTTCCAAGCCCTAGCCTCAAGAAAACAAATCATATGATTGCAAGGTGTGACTTACCTTTGTATTCAATGGCAAAACCAGACATCCCCAGGGAGGCATCGCTGCGGAAGGCCAGAAAAAGGCTGTTGCCACTGCTCTCTATGCGATCTGGAACCTGGTTGCCCTGCAGACTGATGATGAGTGGTCCGTTGGAGTCCTCACCCTCGTAGATATGGAGGAAATCATAGCTGGGCTCCATGTTAAAACTGCACAACAAATGAAAAAAAGAAATGAGGGGGTTCTAGATATGTAAGGGGTTATGCATAGGTTTCCCAACCAGTGAGTTTATATGCTTTACCAGGAAATCTTTCTAGTAACTCAGATTTTTCCCCTGTATACCATGATTATTAATAATACCTTTGCACTGATGACTAACAACATCCCAAACTCTGTGATACCTTCCCCTTCCCCTTAAAACTGAGGCTTCACAATTTACCCCTAAGAAATGGGACAGCACTACAGCACCTGCACACATCATCATATGTCATCGTGATCTCGTACTTCATATGAGATCAGACGATCACGATGGCTGTAGTTATTCCAGTTGCTTTATTTTTTGGTATTGATCTTCAAGAAATCACTGAGGGCATATATTATGTTATCATAACGATATAATGTGGCAATAGGATCGTAAATACGCTGCGCCTTTACACAGTTGCCATATTCATCTATGTAAACACACCAAAAACAATATTAACATTATAGCAGACACTGTAAAAAGCCCATGAAAGATGATTTCAGCAAATGGCTGCAATATAACAAAGAGTGAAAAATTTAAGGGGGTCTGAAAAATTTCTGTACCCACTGTAAATATAAGCAATATCACACTCGTAGCAGTGCGATATGGCTGTATATCAACACTGGTTAGAGGCGTGCCACCAATATACTGCCATATCGCACTGCTACGAGTGTTATATTGCATTTACACAACAGTTTGACAGCACAATCGTGTATATATATATATATATATATATATATATATATATATATATAAAAACAATCTAACACAGAGAGTCTAAAAACACTTTTGTATTAGGAACTACTTTCTTCCGCCATTCATTCAAATCTGCAGCTGACGTCAAAACAGCAGAAGCTGTTACAAATTCACCAACGTCCCTTTAGAGCTAGCATTTCAAAGATTTTCAAGGGTAATATATAAAGTGATAACAAAACAGATGATTTAGCTCACATTTTAATAATTTAAGGCTGAACTTGACATGAAATTCCCTCCATCTACAGAGATATCTTCTTACAGTGTTACATTTACAGTATTTCTCTGTTGCATCGGAATATCACAATAATTAACCCCGAATAAAGCAGCGCAATCACTACCAGACTGCTGTTGTGTTTGCGATAAGGAGGGGTGTTTGGGGGTGAGGTCTCTGAATAACACTGTCGAAAACCGGGATAGGAAAGTAACTGTATTAAAATAGGCACTTTCCTTATGAATGAACTGCGTAGTTGCAATCTCTACAAAAGAGAGAGATCGACTTAGTGTATCACTTACCAGTTTAATAATAATTTGATCAGCTGTAGTTAGACAACACGCTGTTTTAATCTTCTAAGCAAGGGTTTATTATGCAGTCCTGGTGCCATCTTGTGGATAGACAACGTTAACCGTCTTAGGTTAATGGACGCCGACGCGCTGTCTCTCAGAAATTATTAATATTTTGAAATAGGTGCTATCCTTATAAGTAAACTGCATCTAAACACTCTTTGTGCCCTGAGTAATACACAAAGGTGAAGAGGCTGTACGAGTTCTGATATTGCAGAATATCACAATGCTATCAGCCAATCAGATTCGAGGACCAGACCAAACTGTTGTATAAATAAATAAATTCATATACATATGATGTTACTGCAAGCTGCTGTCCATGATAGTGGTGCTGAATTGGCTGATCATGATGGTAGATTACTGTGGGGAACTGTTACTTTTAGTATCCACTCATGCATAATTTTACATTTTTCACATATCTTTCATGCATCATATGCAGCATATTGAATTTACTTTCAAATGAGAGGTCACATTTCACTTTCAATTTTGATTTCATAATGACAAGCGCTTTGCATAAAGGGAGAATATTTAATAAGGTATGATATTTGAGCTCAGCATCTATTGAGCAAGAAAAACTCAACCATAGTCTCTCTCCTTATCTACCCGTGATCAGTGAAATTTAACTCTCGCAGTTTGTGTTGGAAGCAAAATCCTTGAATCCACGTAGTCCACCTTTTTTTCAGATACTTTTTGCCACGGTGGGTTAAGGTAATGTAAGCATTGTGCATATTAAATTGTACTGCTTGTACTGACATATTTAGCATTCAGCTTACAGAAAAAATTTGTTATTATTATTTTTTTCTGAAAAAGAGTTACATGTTTTATGTTCAATGTGCATAACTGGCTGTAAAATGTGTGTTTTTGGCTGCACATTTTGCATTTGTCCCACGGGATTCCAGTGCAAATGAATGCAATCCAATGCAGCCCACTATACAGCACTTCAAACATGTAATTAACAGCTAATAAATTAAGAAGTTGATTTTCAGGGTTGAAAAGAGAGCTCTGTCATTGTTGTTGTTGCTATTGCTATATTATTATTATTATTATTAATCATTCATGCATTTATTCATTCATTCATTTTCTTTTATTGATCAGGGGTCACCACAGTGGAATGAACCGACAACTTATCAAGCATATGTTTTACGCAGCGGATGCCCTTCCAGCCACAACTCAACACTGGGAAAAGTATTATTATTATTATTATTATTATTATTATTATTATTATTATTATTA
>CAIGQZ010000276.1:882511-903716 GCA_903798205.1 Danio tinwini
ATCCATCCATCCATCCATCCATCCATCCATCCATCCATCCATCCATCCATCCATCCATCCATCCATCCATCCATCCATCCATCCATCCATCCATCCATCTATCTATCTATCATTATAATTATTTTATGATAACCTATATGGTCAACCAGGCTTTAACAATCCCGGTTAAAAATGACAAAGGTGCAGCTTTTGAAAAGGCATCACCTTAGTAACATCGTTTGTGCCCTTAATTTCTGACAACATTAAATCCTTTCGTTCCAATTACTGTCATGCTGTTTGATTTGGAAGCTCTCGTCTAGAAGCTTTTAAAAACTAGGGATCATTTCTTTCAATGGAAATTTCCTCATCAAGCCTTTATAAATTATTTGCAGCTAATATAATTCTAACCTCTTGAGGCTAATGTTTGTTGTGCTCACCAGACCAATTAAATACACACTCACACATCCTTATTACACCGCAGTGATTAACCACTATTAAAACCTAGTCTGGCAGGAAAACTGCACTCTTACAACCAGTAATCTTTTTTTCTCAGCGGTTTTAATGCTGTCCACAAATATCCATGATCTTAACTCGATACCTTCGAGGTTCGGTGAGAAAGTAATATGCATCTGATCAATTTTAATTTATTTATTATGGCAGGGTTCATCTTTAAAAGTGATCCTCCATGCAATACTAATATTAACTGTGCCTAGTTATATTATAAATCAAAGATTAACACGACGGAAGAATAGTTTGAGCTTTTATAATCAATGTGAGTCATTGCAGACTCAATTTAGGGTGAAAATATGAGACCAGATTTCTAATAATAATGCATTGGTTAAAAATACACTGTAGTTCTCTCTTCCTTTTATGGCACATTTTATGGCCAAATTAGCCTGACCATCATTAAAATGCCAACAGACTCTTAGAAATCACTGATTTAATGCACTCTGAATTGATGACTCAACAGATGAAATCTGCATTTTCACACATAATTAAGAACTTAAATGTCATTTTAACAACTCTAAAAAAGTCAGAACAAGACATTTATAACACCTATTTATGTAGACCATTATGTACCTAATAATTCTTTATTAAGAATATAAAAACCATTAGGAAATTGTGATTTCACTCAACAATTACTCAACCTGCACTACAAAAAATTTCATTGACTAAGCTTCTGCGACTCACATCCAAGACTAATTTGTGAGTAGTTTTGATCATATTTATTCTATAATCCCAACCCTAATAAGATTTTCAACCTGACTATTTAGAACATAAAGCAACTTCCAAAAGCAACTGCAAATAAAAACCCGGAGACTTCTGTTTTAAAAGGATAGTTTGGGATAACTTGTATCATTTATTCAACCGATTCCAAACCAACCAAACTAACAATGAATGAATGAATGAATGAATGAATGAATCAATGAATGAATCAATCAATCAATCAATCAATCAATCAATCAAGCAATCAATCAATCAAGCAATCAGTCAATCAAATAAATAAACACAAACATACAGGTAAACATTGGAAATATTATACATCTTTTTAGGGGTAAAATGTATGTTTAACAGGGCTACTGATGAGTGAGAATAATAGTTTATAATAATAAATGAAATCATTTGTCCACCTACCCACACACCTGGGCAGGGCTGCGCTCCACACTCTCCGACCTCCACCCAGGCAAGTGATCTTACTCTCTCCTTCAAGGCGGTAGCCCGAAAAACAGGAAAAGACCAGCGAGTCACCAACTCCGAACTGGAAACCCACCCTCCTGCTGTATGCAGGTACACCTGGGTCCTCACATGGCTCAAGGCTGTACTCTGCAGTAAAAAAGTCAGAATAACTCTTTAAGTCGGCATGAACCGGAAGCTTTTTTTTTTTTCAACAAAATTTTAAGTGAGAAAACAGTGGGCGTGGCTATTTTTTTTCTATAGCAAGCTGATCGGATGTAGTAAAGTAGGAACTTCATTCAGAAAAATCAGGAAAAGGGTTTTGGAGGAGTTATTACAACCTAACAGGCACCTCATCCTCATCGTTTGTGTTTATTGTCAAAACTGACAGTTGGACAGTACCATGAAAAATACCTTAGACAGATGTAATCTGAGAATTTAACTATAAAAACAGGAAGTGCATTTTCAAATTTAAGATTTAGATTACAAGAGCAAACTTTTTTTTTTTTTTTTTTGACATGATTTTTTAGGACAAAACGTTTTTTACTAACAAAATCTTACAGTTAGTTTTGATTTTATTTGTACTTTAAAGTCAGCGTGAACCGGAAGTTACAGAGACATTTATTTTAATAAGTTGATGTACTTCCAATATAAATATTGTAAATATTCGGAATGTCACTTCAGGGCTGGGGCTTTCTTTTGCACTGCATTCCCTCATAGCAAACTAATGGTAAGAGAGGGTAATTATATACAGTTGCTATGAAAGCCCTCAGGTTGATGTCAACAGAAGAACTGCCACTCCAAGTGCGGAAACAAACGGTCAGACTTTCATTGAGGATTATGAAAACAAACCTTTTTTTTTCACAGATTAATTGTGAACACATTGTTGTGTTTTTTTATTCGTGAGAAGTCTTATTTGCTTTATTTCGGCTAGAATAAAAGCAGTTTTTAATAAAGGAAAAAAAAAACATTTTAAGGTCAATATTATTATCTCCCTTAAGCAATATTTTTTTTCAACTGTCTACAGAACAAACCATCATTATACAATAACTTGCCTAATTACCCTATTTTGCCTAGTTAACCTGATTAACCTAGTTAAGCCTTTAAATGTCACTTTAAGCTGTACAGAAGTGTCTTGAAAAATATCTAGTAAAATAGTATGTACTGTCATCATGGCAAAGATAAAATAAATCAGTTATTAGAAATGAGTTATTAAAACTAATATGTTTAGAAAAATGTAAAAAATATTTCTCTGTTAAACGGAAATTGGGGGAAAAAATAAACAGGGGGCTAATAATTCAGGGGGGCTAATAATTCTGACTTCAACTGTACATCACCATATGGGGCATAAGAACAGGACGTGTGTTTGGATACAACTCTTTTGACCACACTTCGTTATTATTGATCATTTATTTATTTGCTGGAAATTAAAATTAATTAATTATAAATAAATTATAAAAAAATTTATTAATTTTGAAACAGATTTGAAACAAACTTTTGAGCTTAAATATGTTTTAAATACAGTTGACGTCAGAATTATTAGCCCCCTGTTGATTTTTTCTCCAATTTCTGTTTAATAGGGAGAAGATTTTTTTTACCACAATTCAAAACTTAATTGTTTTAATAACTCATTTATAATAACTGATTTATTTTATCTTTGCCATGATGACAGTAAATAATATTGTACTAGATATTTGTAAGACAGTTCTATACAGTTTAAAGTGACATTTAAAGGCATAACTAGCTTAATTAGGTTAATTAGGCTGGTTAGGGTAATTAGACAAGGTATTTTATAATGATGGTTTGTTCTGTAGACTATCAAAAAAAAAAAAAATCTTAAAGGGGCTAACAATTTTAGTCTTAAAATGGTTTTTAAAAAATTAAGAACTGCTTTTATTCTAGCCGAAATAAAACAAATAAGATTTTCTCCAGAAGAAAAAATATTATCAGACATACTGTGAAAATGTCCTTGCTCTTGTAAACATAATTTGGGAAATATTTAAAAAAGAAAAAAGAAATCTAAGGAGGGCGAATAATTTTGACTCCAACTGTATGTAGGCTAATGAATATCTTCAGTGCAGTGAGTTTCCACCATTTCTTTACTCCACAAAAGTAAAGGAGTAAAGAGTAAAGTAAAGAGAAAGTAAAGAGACTCGTTCTTTATCCTCGCCACAGATGGTCTGTTTAACTGTTTTCTCACTAGTGAAGCATTCAGTTTTTTCTCTTACAAAGTCTGCCATGTAAAAAGCAAACGCACCATAGCACGATGCAACTGACTTTTAAAAGAAATGGGAGATGAGAATCTGATGGGTTTAATGCACGCTATGCTCAAAACACACCCATAACTCATTAAGAGTATAAGCACAACCCTGTTAAACCATGCACCAGGCCGCAGACCATATTTTTCTGTCCTTAAAATAGCTAAAGTGGATTGGGACACGTCCTTAATGCTTTTGCGGCATGCAAAGACTTTGATCTTAGATTTTTAAAATAGAGCCCTATGTCTGTGAATGTCAATTTTCAAAATTAAAGTGCCTTTTTCCTTAGTCCCCGTTTACACTAATATGTTTTAGTTTTAAAACGCATAAGTTTTGCTATGGTTACGCCATCCTTCCACACTACGCCGGAGTTTTCGAGCCCCGAAAAACAGAGCATTTTGGAAACGCTGCAAAGGCTGTTTTCATTCAAAAACGCTGCTGCTCCGTGTTAGTGTGGATGGGGAAAACTGAGACATCTGAAAACGGAGACGGCTATCTGATTGGGGCTTTTCCTCAATATTAAGTAGTCTTCACACAGTTCAGTCATGCATCCTCTCCTTGTAAGTTCAGACTTCGCAAGTTTGATATGGAAAACAAACTCCCGAGTGTGTACTTTATAAAGTCATTCACATCACCCTGTCTATGCTGTTTCACTATCTTAACGATAAAATGAAAACATGACATGAGGTACTGCCTATTTTCATTTAGATATTAGCAACTTAACAGACATAAAAGAATGTTAAAGCATCGTGTAGCTGCATAATATGACCGTCATCTTCATGTACATTTATTTTCATTTTCATTGAAAATACGATACCCTCTCTTTCATCGAATATCAGTTTTAATAAGGGCCATTATAAAAGTATAACGCACAATAAGTTTATACAATAGAGAAAATGAAGGCAAGCAATCAGTCAGATGTGCAGAATCGGTGTCTGCGGTTACATTAATTAGATATTAAGCTAACTTATATTTGCGCTCAGCCAAAACACGTTACCTGAGAACAGATTCAAAAGACCAAAGTCGGGGAATATGTCATTAGATGTAGACAACAAGATGATTTAAATATCAAGTTTAACAAATATAGTGAGATTAGATCCAGCGGAAGATCCCTAATGAAAAGTCTGACGTGCACAACTCTCATGGTTATGTGCTCAAAGCACGCTGCACTGCATGCCAGAGAGTGTGTGTGTGTGTGTGGTCACGTGATGTTCGTTTTCACCGTTTTAATGTAGACGGAGAGCAGTTCAGAAATGCTGGGTGAAACGCTAGTGTGGACGCGGATCGTTTTCATTCTAACACGCAGTTTTAAAACTAAAACATACTAGTGTAAACAGGGCCTTATGATCTTTCACTTCCCACTGTCATAAATTAAAATAATCATGTACAACAGCTGAGCGGAAACCTGGAAAATAAATCAAACTCCGACCAGTGTGAGGAAAGTTCACTCGCACGTGGCTTGTTTTAATAATGTTGGTCTGTTTAGAAACTTTGCTGTGTGAAAGCGAACAGCATCAGCAAAAAAAAGCTATTTTGTAACTATTTGAATCCCTGTTTCAGAACAAAACAACCGATTTACAGGTGTAAAAGCGCCCTGACAATAACAATGTGAGCAACCAAAATAAACACTGTAAATTTAGATTTCAATCAGACTTTAAAGTTATACAGCAGGCTATCACCATAATAAACAGAATAAGCAATGACCCTCACCAGAGAAGGTGATATTGAAGCCCTCGTATGACATGGAGAAGTCTGAGACAAATCGTAGCTGGACGCTGAAGTTGCCAAACAAGCCGGCTTTGATGGAGGGTGGCAGGACAGAGCCTGTGAGTCTGGCCACTGGCTCAGTGAAGCTGCCGTCCTCTGTAATGAGCAGGTAATCATGAGAGTCCTCCAGGTGGAACGTGTGGAAGAGAAGCTGCACTCCTGGGGAGTTTCAGATGAGATTAGGGCCGTCAGTCACAAGCAAAATCTCCCTTTCAACCTCACAACCCACTGAGAAGCCTTCAGAGGGAACGTATTACTGATCGAAACAGAATCGCATTTGCCCGACATGGCGCTCAGTAATAAAATGAGAAATGTGAAAGGTATCTTAAATTTGTTATCAAGGGTAATTTCAAAGAGCGCAGAAATGAACCTGATGAATAAAACCATTGAGCCTCAAACTGTTGTCAGTTTAAGCTCTAGCGCCTGTAACCTGCTCTTTTTGTCTCACCTTTCCCACGGGACACCTCGACCGTCCAAGTGCAGTTCAGTGAGTTTGGGTAGAAATCTGGAAAACCAGGGGAAAGCACCGTTCCAGTTTTTCCGTAGACATAGCCCCCACACAAAGCTGCAAATGAAAAAGCAAGAAAAATATCAGTGTTAGTTGATTAAACTAAGAAATACTTGAAGTAAAAACCCTTCTGTTGACGTAATGCTGACCACCATTTTAACTACAAAAAAAAAAAAGTGTGTCATGATTTTTTTTCCTAAAATGGCCACAACATCAGACAAAAAAAATAAAAAATTATTTTCAATGTTCATATTTTCATGAAAGCTGTACACATCTAGGTTACATTAGTTGTCCAATTTTGACCAAGCAGCTATAAAACCATTTTTACACCTCAAAACCTAAAGGCATACACTGGCACATGTGCACACTCACACAACGTTTATGACTGACTTGCTATAAAAAAGTCTTTACAGTTTCCATATTTAGTGTTTTATTTACAATTGTGAATGGCATCATGGGACCTTGATCCCTGTTCTGTCGACTTTTTAATGTTGAAGATTCAACTCCACAGTTCAACAACATGACTTTTATTTACATTTAGTAGTTTGAAATAATATAATGTAAAAGAAATAACTCATACAGAAAAAAATCTGTAAAATAAGAGAAAATGTGCTGGCAGTTTGTTAGAAGGTTTTTGTAGCATAATATACATGTTTTAATTTACTTTGCAAGGTTAAAAGTTGTTGGAAGAAAGCTCAAGGTCACATAATGCAATTCAAAAGAATAAATAATGGGGAAAAATAAAAACATGAATCACAAAATACAGAAAGCTGCTATTTTACAAATATTTTTACAGTGTATCTTTAGCATTAGAACATATATGGTTTACTTTGATCAAAAACTAGTGTTGCCCAGTGATTAAACATTGATGAAATTGAAATTGACATTGATAATTGAAAACTTAGATATTCACAGGGTTTTTGTCATTACAAGCATAGTTATTTGATTTGGCGTTTCCCAATTCAATTGTTCCAATGAACATTTGCAAACTGCATCGCAAACTTGTACATTTGCAACTACAGGATAGGTGACCTATCCCAGCAGGCACAGGACATCAACATTATTAACAACAACAACGTTACACAACAACCTTGTGGGGACGTTGCGCTTTTTTTTTTTGGTTAATGAAAATTGGGTTGACGTCAGAACCCAACATCCAGTTGACATCAATGTCCAACATCCAACCTAAAATCAACCAAATCTCAGTGTCTAATGATGTTACAGCAGTTTATCTGATTTTGGTTGGCATACCTTACAAATAAATGTCAGTATTTGATGTCAATATGACGTTGGTTTAAGATGTTGGCTTGACATTGGATTTTGGTCACCTTCCAACACAACCTAAAATTAACCAAATTTTAACATCATTTGATGTTGCTATTAGATGTCAAAATAATCATTAGAGGCTAGTTCACATTGAATTTTGGCCACCTGATGTCACGACCTAAATTTAACCTAATATTGACGTCTTATGACGTTGTGTGCCCGCTGGGATTATTTAAAAGCAAAATTTACGTTACGTCTCCAAAGCTTCTGAAAACAAAATTATATAGCATACGTTAATTGTTTTAATTTATAGTAAGTTTTTATTAAGAAATGTATCTGTACTGTATATGACATGGGTCTGTTCATTAGAACATTTCTGCAGTGGTTTGAATGTCAACGTTGCAATAGTAGTCTTTCAAAAAACTAATAAATAAATAAATAAATAAATAAACAATGACCTACTTAATAATAATAATAATAATAATAATTATTATTATTATTATTATTTTTTTTTTATATACATAGCATACTGTAAATTACAACCATTAACGATTTATATGATTTAAATACGTGTTAGCTAAGTGGTTTTGTTTTAGAATAGAATATAAAATATTCTCAAATAATATTTGTAAAGGAAATGTATTTCAATTAATATGGAAAATGGCTCCATGTTTTTACCAAAACTGATATTAGATTTTTTTTTTTAAATGTGTGTGTGTGTGTGTGTGTGTGTGTGTGTGTGTGTGTGTGTGTGTAAAACTACATAATTTGCAAAAAAATGATGTTGTTTTTTTTTCTAAAAAAGTTGTTACTCCACCCATTTAGAGAGTCATTATAGATGTTTTACGTTATAAGTAACATGGTTCAAACAATGGATCTGCGACAAAGCAAGTATGGTTTTGGGAAACACTCGTCGCTACATCATTATTTTCCCAAATGATGCATCATACTATGATCGCTCAGCTGCAAATTACGTCATTGTTTGGGAAACTTACCCCAGTGAAAGTAGAATAGTTTCACATTTAAGAAAAAAAAAAGAATAATACATGGAAGAATACACAGAAATAGACCTGTTTCCACATGAAAGGCAGCACAATGTAATGATATAATAACTAATAAGAGGTTGACATCAGATACACTTGAAACGAGATCAAAAGCAGACGTACTGTATCAACTGTGACACATCTTTAACTGAAGAATACATGTCAGTGGAGACAGTCAAAACAACACAAACACACAAAAGAGCTTGTTTGTCCTTGAAGCACCAGCCATCATAACAGAATATTGAGAATACAGTGTGTCCTTGAGCCATGCTCATCGTCCTGCTTTTATCCAAATAAATCACACAGCACAGGTTATGAAAGGAAAACATATTTTTGAGCCTCAGCATTCTGTCCTCAAATGGCCCCCTAAATCTTTTTATAAACAGATTTGTTGGGCTTATTAAATATAGAGTCTATCCGAGAAGATATGTAATCTAGATATTTTTTGAATTGTTCTCTTAATAGAGAACACCTTAATTTAAGCGGCGAAGCAGCTGCATCTAAACTTTAATTCGTTAAAAAAAAAAAAAACCCTGTTTGATTCTTTTTATTTTTTGTTGCCTTTTTTGTATACTTTTAGTCACAGCATCAGGCAAGGCAAAGCAAGTTTATTTATATAGCACATTTCATACACAGTGGCAATTCAAAGTGCTTTACATAAACAAGAATAAAAAAGACAAGTATAAGAAAATTAAAAAAGTAAATAATAAGAATGATTTAAAACAGATAAAACAGATACAAATGTGTTAAAACAGGTTATAAAAGAATGAAAAGAAAAGAACAATAGTGCGATCTGTCGGACGTAGTACATTGCTCATTCAGTACAGGCACAGCTAAACAGTGTTTTAAGTCTTGATTTGAATGTGCCTAATGTAGGAGCACATCTGATCATTTCTGGAAGCTGATTCCAGCAGCGGGGAACGTAGTAGCTGAAAGCTGATTCACCCTGCTTTGACTGAACTCTTGGAATTTCTAGTTTATATGATCCTAAAGATCTGAGTGTTCTATTAGGTTTGTATTCAGTGAGCATATCTGTAATGTATTGAGGTTCCAGGCCATTTAGTGATTTAAAGACAAGTAATAATACTTTAAAATCTATTCTGAATGTAACTGGGAGGCAGTGTACAGACCTGAGGACAGGTGTGATGTGCTCTGATTTTCTGGTTCTGGTCAGAATCCTGGCAGCAGCGTTCTGGATGAGCTGCAAACAGGGCCGGAGCAAGCCGAACTGCCGCTCTAGGCAATGGACTAGCACGCCGCCCTCAACCCGAAAGTGAAAACGAACCTGACCAGTTCATAAAGTGAGGACGGGGGGTTGATGTTGCGGATGAGTCATTACGTTGGGTTCGGCGGCGGGGAGCGTTTGCCGCCCTTACTAGTATGCCAGACCCTTATTATGCAAGTGTTCTGTTGATGTTGTGGAAGAAAGTCAGTACGTCGGGTTGGACGGTGTGGCGCATTTGCCGCCCTCATTATTATGTTGCTCTAGGCGGCCGCCTAGGTCGCCTCTATGGACGCGCCAGCCCTGGCTGCAACTGTCTGACTGTCTTTTTTGGAAGACCCGTGAGGAGGCCGTTACAGTAATCCATTCTGCTGCTGATAAAAGCATGAACAAGGTTCTCTAAGTCTTTACTGGAAACAAAGCATCTGATTCTTGCAATGTTTTTGAGATGATAGTATGCTGATTTACTAACTGCTTTGACATGACTATTAAAACTCAGATCTGATTCCAGAGTCACACCAAGATTCTTGACCTTATTTTTTGTTGTTTGACCTTTAGAGACAAGATACGCATTCATCTTGAGAACCTCATCTCTCCTCCCAAACGCAATGACTTCAGTTTTCTCTTTGTGTAACTGAAGAACATTTTGTCACATACAATTTTTAATTTTATCAATGCATTGGAAAAGGGTGTCAATGGGGCTGTAGTCATAGGGAAGTAAGGCTAAGTAGATATGAGTGTCATCAACATAGCTGTGGTAGGAAATTTGGTTCTTTCTCATTATTTGGCTCAGAGGAAGCATATAAAGGTTGAACAGGAGAGGTGCCAGAATTGAGCCTTTTGGGACTCCACATGTCATGGGTGTCCACTTCGACCTGTGATCACCTATACTGACATAGTAACCTCTCCCTTCAAGATAAGATCTTAACCGTTTGAGGACCGTCCCAGACAGCACAACCCAGTTTTCCAGCCTATCCAGAAGTATGCTGTGATCGATAGTGTCGAATGCAGCACTGAGATCGAGCAATACTAGCACTGTTAGTTTGCCTGAATCTGTATTTAGGCGGATATCATTACTTAAACAAACAAAAATAAATAAATAGGTGTCACAGTGGGTAGCGCTGTTGCCTCACAGCAAGAAGGTCAATGGTTCGAGCCTCGGCTGGGTGAGTTGGCATTTCTGTGTGAAGTCTGTATGTTCTCCCCATGTTCGTGTGTGCAGTGTTGCCAGATTGTGTGGTTTTAAATTTGTTTGTGCGGGTAAAAAATGGCATAGGCGGGTTGACAAAATGTGGGCGGTTTTAAAACAGAAATTTTATATGCAAATTATTTAACAAAAAATAAGTGTGTGCTCCTACTCCATTCAATTATTAGTGATCAGTGCATAGCGCAAACCGCGTGGGCAAAGACGAGGTGAAGGAAAGTTGTATCAAAATCGGACTCCCCTGACAAATCCGACTCCTCTTCGCGTGCACGCGCATCACGCAGCGACTGCGGTTAAACTGACATGCCCCGCCCCCTTCAAGATTCTTCTCATTTGATGCGCTTGCGCTCAACCACTCTCACTGGCAGAGCAGTGATATAACAAAACGCTATTGGCTGTTTTTTTTTTTTTTAACAGGAGGAGTTAGTTTAAGGGGATGAGTTATGAGTTATGTCCCACCCTCTCTTCATTTTTCAGTTGAGATTACATTAAACACTGAATAAAAAATCAAAGCACATCATGGCACCTTTAATTTCTCAGTAGAAACTTTGAATGAAATTTTGACAATCTTTATAAGGACAGTCAGAATGACAGTTATGGTAACTCTAGTGTTTATAGACGTCTGGTAGTAGACCACTGCTAATTTAAACAAATGTGTATGTACATTCCCACAAACAAGTGGTGAGCATCTGTTCTGTCCATAATGAAGGTCAGGCTCTGATGGTAGCCCATCAGAGCGAATCAAAGTCTGTTACAGCAAAAGCACAGAGCTGATAACACTCAGACATAAGAGGACAATGGGAATTCTGGAACAGACCTGATTGCCTTTTACTGGAAAACACTTTGCTTACTTCAATCCCTGCAATTGGCAAACAAATAACATAAACAGCACTATCCTGTAGTTCTGTTTTTTTATCTGGCCAAAACCTTACATTGTCTGTTCCCGCTATACAGATCCCCCCACCCCCCTTTATGTTTAAGGTTATCTATGAAACAGTGCATGCCAGTCACCTCTGCTCTAATCAAAAATGTATGAACTCAAATCTCCTCAGAGTCTTAAGAAGGCTTACCCTTTCCCCTTTGATGAAATTGTAATGCAGCCTAGCAGAAGCAGATTATGGGCCTGGCCAGTGTCTTCAATTTTCCCTCCAAAGTTTTCACCATCAACCTCATATTCTTGCGTAGCCAGACCTCAGACTGACCTGCTAAAGGTCTGTGAACTTTGGTTGCTTTAAATGATCAAGGACCACCTGTAATGCTGTTTGACTGACAGGTTAATCGTTTTGATTGCTGCCCATCAAACAACCGCCCATCAAACAACCGTGCATCATTCGTTCAAAAACATCTTTAAAAGGTTGCAACAAAGACACATCAGTATCTTAAATGATCTCTCAACAAAACAGGAAATCAGTGGAATATCAATGTCTAACCATTTTCACACTGTCAAAATCAAACCCAGGCTCATTATGGATCCGTACCCCTGTATACATTTATGGAGAGTGTGAAATGCATCCCAGGAGCTACTTTTTTTTAGCAGTTTTGATTTGTGTGTATGCCTTTTCAAAATCTCAAATTTATCTTGCGAGTTCCTTTCACACCTGCCGTTCTCACGTGAATCCACCAGAGGCCGCTGACGACTGACTGAACAACCAATACACCCACCCACCCCCTTTCCTAAACCCAATCGACAGTGTTTTCAAAAGCACAGATTGACCAACCCACTGCCTTTCCTAAACTCAACCGACAGTGTTTTTAAAAGCAATCCAGAACAAGGAAAAGCGCTCGCCTGATTTTCATCCCGTTTATTTACTTGTTTATTTTATCTTTTGCCTTTTGTGTTATCTGCTTTCTGGAACTGTTCTTCACCGGGCTCAAACCCCATCATCGTGGTCAACTCCACTCTGCATCTCAAGTACGCCAACATATGTGGCAAGCTACTGGGCAAACTGGTAACAGTTGAAAAGGCATCTACATGGAGGCAAGTGGTCAGCTGGTATTACAAAAAGAAACAGAAGCCAGCTGCGACATCATACATGTTAATTTTAAAGAAAAAAATGCAGCCATATGTACCTCTGGCTACATAATTTGTGCTCTCCAGAAATGTATACGGGAGTACGTATTAACAAAGAGCCTATGTTAATAAAATCCAACATATAAGTTGTTACCTCAGTTTAAAATTATAAGTTAGGTGAAAATCTTTTTGAGCTCAGTATTGAGTTTACTCATCAAACTATTTAACTGCATGTTTAGAACCGTTTGTTCATTGAAAATAAATATTTTAGTTGAGAAGACGTAACATTTTGATTTCTTTCCTTTTGAACCCCTGACCCTTGCGTCATCAAGCTGCTGTTTGTGTACAGCTGTTGCTAGGTGATGGGCACGAAAGCTAAGTGCCAAAATGTGGACCTCCGCATATCACGGTCATTCTGCTTTTGCTGAATCTTTTGGTTTTGTTACCAAAACCAAAATACAGAGAGCCACTTGCGTCTATCTGCCACAAAAACAAATAAAAACATTCAGAACATCACGCAATGTCTGCAGAAGTCGTTTTTGGTGGAGACAAGCAAACAGTATCACTGTTTGCACTGGGTCAGTCTCTCTTGTCACCAAGGTAGGTGATACACAGACATAAGGGGGTCACACACCGGATGTGCCACTCATCATCCTGCTTTTATCCAAAATCCGGTTAAGCTAACGCTGGCGTGTCTAACTGCCACTGCTGCCCGGACTGCTTTTTATTATTACCTTTCTAAAATATTAAAATATTAAAACGTTCTAAGTCTAACGTTTTTTTTACTTTTTGACCGGATAACTTCTTTCAAGCTTCTTTCAAGCTGGGCTGTTTCCTCCGTCTTCCATAAGTAAGTAAACGGTTTCTTTTGGAGTGTTGGTCGCTGCCTTGTTGGTCGTATTGCTGGTTTTGGTGTAGGTGGTCTTAGTAAGGGCTACTTTTCCATCTACTTGCGCCGTTATCGTTTGGTGTGCTGGCTAATGCGGTTTTTAAACCTGGCTGTGTATACGCGGCTGTAGGATGTCTGTGTTGATGCTTGTCATGGGCTTATTGCTTGTTCTTATAAGCAATTACGCGGTGCTCCAGGACAAATTTTTGCTTCCCGGCTTGTGGATTACTAATTTGCTTTTTTTACTCATCTCTGGATCTGCATTACCTTAACTGTGAACCCTGGTCGAACCTGCCTGTCAGTCTCTACAATCAATGTGTTGTTCTTGGAATCGTGCGCCACCCTCGCTACATACATCAGGGTTCCCGTTGCAAAAGTTGTTCTAGACCAACGTGTACAACGTCTTTTGATGGGTCATCAGATATACCCATTCTCTGGTCTCCTTTTCGCCGGTCATGTCCTCAGGCACGTCATCATGATGGACATGAACATTTCAGAAATCTTCGTCATTTAAAAATTTGTCTCATTAAGACATTTACCAAACATCGCAACAATGGTTCAATGTCCTGTGAAAATGGCTCTAGTAAATGCTTGCTCATTGTCAAATAAATCTTTTATTCTAAATTACTTTGGACTTCCTATTTTTGACAGAGACTTCGTTGAAACATGGGGAAATGTCATCTCTTGGCGAGTTATCTTCTTCTGACTGTTCTTTTTTCAGCACTCCATGGCCTAGTGGACTTGGTGGTGGCTTAGCCACAGTTTTTAAAAGCACTTTCAAATGTAGGCTTCACCATGTTGATGGCCTTTCAAGTTTTAAAGCACAAATACTAAAGACTGATCTAAATGGCCCATTTGTCTGTGTGCTGGTCTATAGACCTCCCAAAGTTAGTACAGCCTTCATTAATGAATTTTTTGAGTTCCTGTCTGATTTGGTGTCTCGCTGTGACAGGATGTTGGTTTTAGGTGATTTTAACATTCATGTTTGTTGCCAATTTAAACCTATAGTTAAACATTTTATGAGCCTGCTAGATTCATTAAATTTAGTGCAGATGGTTTCCAGCCCCACTCATAATCAAGGGCATACTCTAGATCTTGTTTTGACCTATGGGTTTTCTGTACATATGCATGACATTTTTGATGCTGGTATTTCTGATCATTTTCCTGTGATTTTTGAACCTATTATTCCATAAAAGCAGCCTATCCTTTCTCAACCTGTCTCTCTTTCTCGTGTTTTCCATGCAAATTCTGCTCTTGAGTTATCTAATTTTTACACCAAGTTTCTTTCAAACGCTGATGCTTCCTTGCCATCTTGTTCAGACACTGATAAACTTGCTGAAACTTTTAACTCTGCTTGTCATTTTGCTTTAAATGAAGTTGCTCCTCTTAAATTTAAAAGGGGTAGGGTTAGTTCAATTCCTCAGCCCTGGTTAAATTCATCTACCCATACTCTCAGGCAAGAGTGCAGAAGGGCTGAGCACAGGTGGAAAAAGGATGGGCTTCAGGTTTCCTACTAGATTTTAAAAGACTGCTTAAATTCATATCAAAACTCGGTCAGTGAGGCTAAATCTAAATATTTTTCAAATTTGATTGCTAAAATTGCAAGTAAGCCAAAAAAGTCCTTTTTAAAACTATAAATTCTGTTTTTAACCCAACTGTTTGCTCAGTTCCTGTTGTCAATCTTGAGACGTGCATAAAGTTCTCAGACTTTTTTGCTCAGAAAATACAAGATATTAAATTAAATCTCTTTCCCACCAATTTAAATCACTCTAATTTGGTCCCTCCATCCAGCAGTTTCACAATTTTTCAGCTTGTATCTTCTTCTCAGCTACCTAATATAATTTCTCAGATGAAACTCAACTTTTGTCCTTCAGATGTACTGCCTTGCCGTCTATTCAGAGAGGTTTTAAATATAATCTGCCCTTCTGTAATAAACAGCTCATTAATAAATGTTTTTTTTCCAGATGTCTTTAAACATGCTGTTGTACAGCCCCTATTAAAGAGGCCTCATTTTGATCCCGCTGTGCCTGACCACTACAGACCTATATCTAAGCTTTCATTTATCTCAAAGGTTTTAGAGAAAATTGTACTTTCACAATTGACATCATATCTGGACATTTTTTAATATTTTAGACCCGTTTCAATCTGGTTTTAGAGCAAAACACAGTACTGAGTCTGCACTACTGAAAGTCACAAATGACATTTTGCTCTCCATGGATTCTAGGTCATCTGCGATTTTAATACTTTTAGACCTAAGCGCTGTTTTTGATATTGTATATCACAACATTTTATTGAAACGACTTGAGTGTGTTGTTGAGGTTCAGGGTCTTGCCTAAAGTGGTTCTTCTCATATTTTAATGGGAGATCTTTTTCTGTAAATATTGCATCCTTTACCTCACCACCTAAACCCATGGTTTTCCACAAGGATCCATTCTTGGCCCTTTATTATTTTCTCTTCATATGCTTCCTTTAAGCTCAATACTCCGCAAACATAACATAAACTACCGCTGCTATGCTGATGATCTCCAACTATACTTTCCTATCAAACTAGGAAAAGATTTATCATTAGAACACCTTTTCTTATGCCTAACCAACATCAAGACCTGGATGACCAATAACTCTCTGCAACTAAATGCTACCTGCTGCTACCAACGATTCCATTAAAACTCAACCAGGATTCCTAAATGACAACCTGCTCAATCATGCCAAGAACCTCAGAGTTATCTTTGATCCACTCTTGCAGTTTGACAAACATGCAAATGCAGTTGTGAAGAGCAGCTTTTTCCAGCTTAGATTGGTGTCAAAGTTAAATAGTTTCTTTCTAAAAAAAAGATTTAGAAATTGTAACACATGCTTTAATCTTCTCTAGGTTAGACTACTGCAAGTCTTTGTACATTGGTTTACTTCAGTCAACACTCTCCCGGTTACAGTTGGTTCAGAATGCAGCCGCCAGATTAATAACAGGAACTAAGAAAAGAGATCATATCTCCCCTGTCCTTGCCTCATTGCACTGGCTTCCTATAAAATTTAGAGTTGATTTTAAAATCCTTCTTTCCACTTATAATGCATTGAACAATTCTGCCCCGGCCTATGTCAGTGAACTTATTAGGCCATATACATTGCTGCAAAACAAAAGGTGATTGAGCTTTCTGTGTTGCGGCCCCAAGGCTCTGGAACAATCTTCCTCTGAACATCAGGATTTCTCCTTCATTGGATGCTTTTAAATCTAATTTAAAGACTTATTTTTACTCACTTGCCTTTGAGTGATGCATGTATGTTATTTCTTATCTGCATTTTAGTATTACTTATATACATATATATATTTATTTTTCTTATAAAAATATATTTTTCTTATATTTTAATACCAGTTTTTATTTTATTGCATTTTCTTTGGATCAACTACGGTTGTGTAAAATTGTGCTCTGAAAAATAAAGTTTGCCTTGCCTTGCCTTCATAAACAGATTTTTTGGACTTATTAAATATACAGTCTATCTGAGAAGACAATTAATCCGGATGTGCCACCCAGCGCCATGTATTTTAGACGTCCACAGCGCCCAGCTACGACTCAGGACACTGTTAATATTTGCGATACTTCCAACTGCCATGTGCGTGCCGTGTCGCGGCACATCTGGTGTGCGACACCCTATACAAACAAGAATTAACGTTATAAAAACTAAAGTTTGTTGTACAGTTGGGGGTTCACTTCCGTTATTTGGCATGATTACATTCATATCATAAGTGAACCATACTAGAGTTTGCACAAACCATACCGCACACCAGCTCTTTCAGGCAGACCCAGGTATGGTTTAAGGGTGCTCACTTGAGAAGACAGAATTCACACTCACTAAACGTACTATACTTTGATAGTAAACCAACCAGAGTGTATTTTGAAGGCTTATGCTTCATTAGTAAATATAAAAAATATATTTTTTTCATATATCTTACTTTAATTATATAACTCAGCTAACATAAAAACGATTATCATATTTCCTAGTTCTTCGAAAAGCCAGCCCCCAAGAGGCTCTGATTGGTCAGCTAACATAACGTGTTGTGATTCGCAGATTGGCTCCACATCACCAGGAAGCACCATGGCTCTACTAGCACATGCTTTGCCTCTATTGTGTAAATTCTGTCAGTCAGTGTAACTGTTAGCCGCAGCAGTTTGAGCCTGAATCAAAAAATTAAGACACAGTTGAACCTCACGCCTGCTCTCTAAAATAAAATCTGACAAGTGCCTTTCCTATATATTCGGATTATAAGCATGTGAAAGTAACATGAAATGTTCCCGTGTCTTTTGCGAGTTCATTGTTTGAGATCTAGAATGTAGGGAAAGTGGCCGCATAGAAAGACACTGCAGCGCTGGTGACGATTATAGGTGTTGACAGGGGTTTGACCGATAAATATGAATTTGTAGCTAAATTGTTAGCGGTGCCAAACAGCATTTCCCGTTGTTTACATCATTGTTTACATCCTTGCTACAACATACCATTGGATTAATTTGGACAAATAAAAATACCTACAGGTTGTGGCTCACAATCCACAGCTTCTTCTAGTATGGTTGGAGCTGCTCCTTCTTTGAGGAGTTTTTAGCCGAATTCACCCTTGAACTGGGAGAGATTCTGGAAGCTGTCCTTTGTCAAATGTTAGCTATATATTTTTTTTTTATAAAATTAAATTGTAAGCACTTCTATACTTGTGTCATGTGCTTTGGAAGCCCAAACACAGAAACAGAAGAAGCTCTGTGAAAATAGCAGCGTGTGGACGTCGTTTGAGCTTTCTCTGGTATAACATTACAGCGCCTCTGGCCACGCTCCTTCACTGGGCTGGGTGTATGCGCGTAACCTGAAGGGTTTATGATCTCATTAACATTAAGCATATTTTGTAGCCCCCAAACTTTGTCTGCTGTAGGCTTTGCTAAGCTAACTCTCCATTTGCATTGAACTTTGAGCATATTACATTCAGAAATGTTGTTTATGTTCACATAGCTACATTACACATCAACTAAAGTTTAAAATATGAGGTTGTAGTGGACAACCCCTTTAAATGATCAGACTTGTTTCTAAACCCGACTCCTGGAAATCCTGCATAATTAAACCAATCAGAGAACGACTGAGGATCTGCTGAAGTGTTTCCAGAAAGGTGTACCATATGATTTTTAATCGCAGATCTGTAGGCGATGCTTGCTGTGACATCTGAGGGTGAAAATAAGGTCCTCATAACAGAGAGTGCAAGCTGGCACCAGGGTCCAATTCTTAGCTCTTTTTCCCCCGTACAAGGAAGCTGATCCACTTGTACATGAGCAGAATTGAGAAAGAGAGCAACATGGCCTACCGTCACAGCTGGGCAGCGCATGGTTCCACTGATGGTTTCTCTCACACACAATGGCTTCCTCATCGCTCAAAGTATAGCCTTGATCGCAGCTGAATGTCACACTGGAGCCAATGGCGAAATTGTTCCCGTGCCTTTTTCCATTCACCGGGATCCCTGGATCTAAACAGGAATCTGTCTCCATCATAATGCCTGTGAAAAACAAATGCATAAATAAATAAATAATTCCTCTTACAAGGTCTAGATAGAAAGGAGGATGGTGTCGGAAATACTTCATACAGCATAAATCATCAGATAGCCTTCCCCCAGCAGTTTCCTTCCTTCAACCAATACCTGTTTCTGTAATATTTTACATGTAGGTGAGTTCATAAGACAGACTGAAAATCAAAGAGATTTTACGCATGGTTATGACTACTGTCGTTAAGTGTTGTTAGTGCGTAAATTTAAATGCAAAACTGACATTGTTTGAGATGATTTTGTTGCAACATGACATCATCAAATACATCACAGCCTGTCATTGACTACGTTTGAATGGACATCAGTAATCAAATTACTATTATTATTTAATCTGAAAAAGACAGTAATATGATTAAAGTGTTTACATGAGTTGCTATTTGAATGTTCCATTCATGATCCTGTTTTACATGTTATAGCTCATAATTTGATTAACGTTATTGCGTCACCACGCTATTCAACGTTTTCTTCAGAGGTTCATTTTGAATTTTTTAACTTTAACTGCAGTTTGGCAGTTTCACTTTCTTTCAGAAGCATTTCATTCATGCCTGTGTAAAAAACTGAGGTATTGGATGCAAGTACAAAGTAAGAGCTGTTGGAGGAGTGTTGTTTAAATGGAATTTGATACCGTACACCGATTGGAAAGAAAAAAACTCAGCATTTTGTGATGTGGGTGTCTAACTCGGAAGGTGCAGACAATAGTGTCAAACAGTTGTGTGTTTGTGGAATATTCTGACGCAAAAAGCGTGAAAAAGTCTTACATGATGGTAATAGTTTGATTAAGGCGTTTACATGTCTGTACTGCACTTCAATAATGCAACTACAATTGGCATACACCACATGTTTTAATTCGATTTCTGTTTAATTCGATTATGACTTTAGTAGGTTATTCAGGTTATTAAAAAATCGCTGTTTATATGGCAGATTCTTAATGCGAGTATTGTCTAAATCATATTAAAATTGTATTATTGGTAATGTAATGTAATGTAATGTAATGTAATGTAATGTAATGTGATGTCCACATAAGCATACTCATTGTCTTTGTCATGAGAACTTGATATTACCAAGGCAACATAAGACAACAAGTCATAAATCTGTCATAAATCTGTCATCAGGCTATTATTGCATTGTGACTATTATACTTTTTTTTCAGTGGAACAAAATAAATCTGTCATTATGTATCATGAAAATTGTCAATAATCTGTCAAATAATTTCTAACATTGATATTTAATGTTTTAATGACAAATTTGATTTGCACCACTGTAGTTAAGGTCAGGAAAAATATTAATTATGCTATAAACTCATGACACAATTTTAATGGCCCCACCTATAAATACTCGCAAAAAAATTATCTTTTTTAAATATTTCCCAAATGATGTTTAACAGAGCAAGGAAATGTTTTCACAGTGTGTCTGATACATTTTTTTCTTCTGGAGAAAGTCTTATTTGTTAAATTTTGGCTATAATAAAAGCAGCCTTTAATTTTTTAACACCATTTTAAGGTCAAAATTATTAGCCCCCTTAAGCTAGATTTTTTTTCGATAGTCTACAGAACAAACCATCATTATACAAGAACTTGCCTAATTACCTTAACCTGCCTAGTTAACCTAATTAAGCTAGTTATGCCTTTAAATGTCACTTTAAGCTGTATAGCAGTGTCTTGAAAAATATCTAGTCAAATATTATTTACTGTCATCATGGCAAAGATAAAATAAATCAGTTATTAGAAATAAGTTATTAAAACAATTATGTTTAGAAATGTGTTAAAGAGAAATTGGGGAAAAATAAACAGGGGGCTAATAATTCAGGGGGCTGATAAT
>CAIGQZ010000276.1:928158-941235 GCA_903798205.1 Danio tinwini
AAATAAAATAAAATAAAATAAAATAAAATAAAATAAAATAAAATAAATAAATATTGTTATATGGCTTTTTATTATTTTTCCTTATCTAAGTTAAGTTGCACTGACAGTCTAAAAAAAACTATTTAAAATATAATAAAATAAATGATATTAAATATAATTAAATGTAAAAATACCTGTCAAATGATATCTTGATGGCATGGTCCTTTCTGGCTTCGATGACCCATTCACAGTTGAGAGAGTCTTTGTAGTATCCAGGCCAGCCAGGCGATAATAAGACTCCCACAGGAGCCGTTAGATGTCCTCCACATGGAGCTGAGTGCCGAAAACACAGAATGTCAACAAATATCCCGTCCCATGCGTCCCAGCAGCAGATTCAACAAAGGTGCCAAAGAACAAAGTTTAAAGCATATTTACCTTCGCAGCGAGGGACGGCTGCGTTCCACACCACGTTTCCATCCTGGATGACACAGGTGATGGATTCAGATCCGTGGGTTTTAATGAAGCCCTCGTCGCATGTGAAGAGCACTGAGCTGCCCAATAAGAAGTGCTCTCCAAAGCGCTGCCCATTGATGGGAATACCAGGGTCGTGACATTCATTTTGACCAAACGCTACAGACACAAAATGAAAGTGTAATTAGTGTATAATTGTTAAAGTAGGTCATCCCTGCACTTGCCTGAGAAGAGATCAGCACTTTAGAGTATCTAACCTTCAATTAAACGCTCTATGATTATCTTTTTTGGAACAACTAACATGACTGATCTTATCCTAAATGCTTGGTCTCATGAGGGAAATAGTTCTGCAGTGGCAATTACTTAGTCATTACAATTTAACCTCATTCTGGAAAATTGGCACAAAGCCAACACACAGTTGAAGTCAAAATTATTAGCCCTTCTCTAAAAAAAGTGTGTATTGTTTATTAAATAATTCCCAAGTGATGTTTAGTGGAGCACAGAAAATGTATCTTTATTTCCTAATGTATAATATACAGTTGACGTCAGAATTATTAGTGCTCCTAAATTGTTTAGCCCCCCTGTATATTTTTGTTTAACAGAAATATTTTTTTCAACACGTCTAAAACATAATAGTTTCAATAACTAATCTCTAATAAATTAGTTATTTATCTTTGCCACAATGATAGTACATAATATTTTACTAGATATTTATTAAGATTCTAGTATTCAGTTTAAAGTAGGGGTGTCAAAATTTATCGCTTCTTTGGTGCACCGCGATGCAGATGGGGACAATTCGATATCTGTTCAGTAATAATCATAACCGGTTATTACACACTGACGTCATACTATGGCGAAGGAGGCGAAGGTGAGTAAATAAAACACTCCTACTACTTAAAAAGCAAATCTTTCACTGACACAGAGGAATGGTAAAGCACGAGCCGCTATTTCACTACAAGGGAGAAATGCTCTCTCTCTCTCTCTCTCTCTCTCTCTCTCTCTCTCTCTCTCTCTCTCTCTCTCACACACACACACACACACTTTGAGCATTTGACCCGTTGGCATGTACATGAGGTAAAGTTTCCTCTCCTCTCAGCTGTTAAAGCGATACTTGTGGATCCAGACACAAGCGTGCCTGTGGTGCAAGTTTATTATATTGTATTTATTCTATTACCGATTACCTGATAACCGTTTATTATGTGCATATAGACTGACCCGCGGCTGTTTTTCCCGCGTCACTCATGGATCGCTTTCGTTTCTAATCGCAGCCCTTTCTGTTGAGCGGGTGAAGACAATGACCCATAGGGGTGTAAGAACTTGCCAGTGCTCAAAAAGCAAGCGGGGTAATATTTACATTAGTTTATTTGTTATGAATGCTCGTGCTGTCTTCTGCGCATGTATTGGAGTTTTGTCTAAAACATTCACAAAGAGTGTTTTTTTTTTGAGCAGGTAAAATTAAAGGTACAGTTCATATATCTGACTGCTTGTACTGTATTAAAGGACAAAATTGTATATCAAATAATATATCAATATAAACATATTAATTCAAATTGATTCTGGTATATATTTATTTTTTAGGAATGATTCAATGCAAATTTTAGAAATCCTTTAAAAGACCTCTTCTCCTTTTTTGATGGTTTGAGACAAACTTGAGATTTTACACATCTCTTAACATAACTGTGCGGACAGTTCAAATATTGGATGTGTTGCACATGCATCACAGATGTCATGCAAAAGCTTCAATTATTTAATATGTGCACTCACAGAAGCAGAGAATCCTGCTAGAGTTGTATTTTAATGTTTTCATTCTGTGAACACATCTGTCTGTGAGGCCCCTGTGGAGGTGTGATGGCTAATGCATGAAGACCTTGTGACCAGGGCTTAGGGCATGTACGCAGCTCTACCCCATTCCCCAATGACAGCCTCATTGTTCTTACAGCCATTCGTGACAGTTGCTTCAGCACCACTTTGGGAATCATGTCTACTACTTTCTGAGACAATGACACACCATTACTGCAGCAGCACTGTTGAGACATCAAACTGCAGAATCCACTGACACTGACACTTTCTGAAAGCGATGGTTCCGTCAATTCCTGCACCCACCAATTTTGTCCATAATTTTGCCAGCACAGGTCCCATAGCTTGGTTTCAATCATTCGCTAAAAATCTTTATATGTGCTCAGCATATATGGGTACAACCCTCACAAATTTGTATTTTACATAAATATTTTTTAGATTGGATGTTTTACAGTAATATATTTGTGCATACATTCATTAAATCTTTTAGATTGGTTACAAACAAACAAATATAGTGATAGATTATTGGAGTAATATGTTAATTATTTTAATATCACGAATGCATAAATCCTCCTTTGCTTTGTAACTGTTCATTTGTTTATTAATTAAATTATTTATTTATTTATTTATTCATTTATTTGTTTATTAAATAATTAATTTATTCATTCATTCACTCATTTGTTTGTTCGTTCTTTTGTTCGTCCGTTCATTCGTTCATTCGTTCGTTCTATCGTTTATTTATTTATTTGTTTGTTTGTTCGTTCATTCGTTTATTCATTCATTCATTCATTCATTTACTTGTTTGTTTGTTTATTTATTTGTTTTTATTAATTAATTAATTCATTCATTCATTCATTTACTCATTTGTTCGTTCGATCGTTGGTTTGTTAATTTATTTATTTAATAATTGATTCAGATATTTATGTATTTGTTTATTCATAAATTCATTCATTCATTCATTCATTCATTTATTTATTTATTTATATATTTATCTATTATTTATTTATTTATTTATTTATTTATTTATTTATTTATTTATTTTTATTTATTTATTTATTCCTTTATTTATTTATTTATTTATTTATCTATTTTTACCTTTAGTTATTTTTTACTTAATTAATTAATTAATTTGTGTATATATATATATATATATATATATATATTTTTTTTTTTATTATTATTCCTTTTTTATGTTTTTATATGTATTTATATTATCATTTAACTTGTTCTCTTAAGTTATTATCATTGTTACTGTCATTGTCATTTTCCTGTGTAAGTTTGATTTTGCATGTTTGTTATTAAAGGATTTATAAATATATATATATATAAAAAGGACATTCAATTTCAGCAAATTCAAGCAGGGGTGCTCTCTATCAGCATATGAATGAATACAACGCTGCGTAGCAAAAACACTAGAACTGTGTTCGCATTTCTGCGATGCAAAAACACCAGTAACTCCTGTAAATAGAAGATTAGGGTACCATGGGCAGAATGCAGCAATGCTAAAGAGGTCAAAATAATACACATAAGTATATAAATAAATATTGCATTTACTTGTGTAAGTGATATTAAACCCCTTTCCCGTGTTTGAGTGGTCCGACTGGAACTCCAAACGCATTATATGCCCATTACTGGCGATCTGTGAGGGTACATCCTTCCCAGAGAATGTTCCGAATGTGGTGGGTTCTGGCATCCCGTCGTCTTTCACGATGAGATAGTCAAACTGGGGCTCCAATTCGAAATCGCTAAAAATGACATGGATCCGATTGCCCGGCTCGGCTATAATGAGCCACACACAGTTCATGTTGTTTCCATATTCCTCCGGGTAGTTTGGCGAGAGGATGATGCCTGACGGAGCTGTGAAATTAAAGAAGCAGGAGACTGTGGAGAAGTAGAAAAAAAGAAGATATAATCCCATTACTAAGGTTACAGAGTCTATTTTCATTCACAATATATATGTTATAAAGAATGTCTCTAAAAAAATATGAAAGAAAAGAGGGTTCACATAGTCCATGGTAATGAGTTGTTTGTCTAGTACAGAAATTATGACATGTTAAACCACTGGATTATAGTCCGAGCTTTGTCAGAAGGAGAAAACAAATCAATTTGAGAACAAAGAAACAAAACACATTAATGAGCCACTGCTTTGTCTTAACCCAATACTAAAGTAAATCATCATTCAATGACTTGATTATCTCAGAAAACCTGTGCAGTCTGAAAGTATGGTAAAAAAATATATACCAGTGCAACCAGTTGTGCTACTTTTAAATGATTATTCCAGTAAGGGTTTGACAGAGTGACAAAGAAAGGTCTGGTTGGCAGGACTAACATTTGCTGAAAAGATTATCGAGCAAATATGGCTCCCTCCGCATTCTTTATTTAATCTGCAGTGGCTATTTCAGTTTTATGATACACTCTCAGAAGTAAAGGTACAGGAGCTGTCACTGGGGTGGTACCTTTTCAAAAGGTACACATTTGTACTTGAAGGGTCCATATTGGTACCTCAAAAGTACATATTAGTACCTACAAATTTTAAGAAGAACACTTTTGTACTTTTTAGGTACTAATATGTACCCTTGAGGTATTAAAATGGACCTTTTAGCTACAAACTTTTGAAAAGGTTCCACCCCAGTGACAGCTTGTGTACCTTTGTTTCTGAGAGTGTATAGTATTGTTAGAACTTTCAACAGTCAGAATAAATACTGTAAAGCTAGAGCCACAACTCTTGATTCGTGGAAAGCGGCTGCAGACAAACTGGCAGAAAGACTCATGGATAGAAGAACTTATTGTGCTACAACCTAAATCTCTAAATCGCTGATGGTGTATGTGATTTTATATCTACTTAGTTTATTTAGTAATATATGTATATACAGTTGAAGTCAGAATTATTAGCCCTCCTGAATTATCAGCCCCCCTGTTTATTTTTTTCCCAATTTCTGCAAGGGAGAGAAGATTTTTTCAAAATATTTCTAAACATAACAGTTTTAATAACTCATTACTAAAAACTGATTTATTTTATCTTTGCCATGATAACAGTAAATAATATTTTACTATATAGATATTTTTCTATACATATATACAGTTGAAATCAGAATTATTAGCACCCCCTTTTGATTTTTTTGATTTTTAAAATATGTGTCTGATAATTTTTTTTTTTTCTGGGAAAAGTTTTATTTGTTTTATTTTGGCTAGAATAAAAGCAGGTTTTTTTTTACATTTTAAGGTCAAAATCATTAGCCCCTTTAAGCTATATATTATTTTGATAGTCTACAGAACAAACCATTGTTATACAATAACTTGCCTAATTACCCTAACCTGCCTAGTTAACCTAATTAACCTAGTTAAGCCTTTAAATGTCACTTTAAGCAGTATAGAAGTGTCTTAAAAAAATATAGTACAATATTGTTACTGTCATCATGGCAAAGATAAAATAAATCAGGTATTAGAAATGAGTTATCAAAACTATTTTGTTTAAAAATCTTCTCTCCATTAAACGGAAATTGGAGAAGAAAATAAACAGGGGGGCTAATAATTCAGGGGGGCTAATAATTCTGACTTTAACTGTATATATATACACAACAGTTCTGCCAGGTTCTTGAATCTGATAGCCGTGCAATATTCTGCAAATAACAGCACTCATCCAGCCTTTTCACCCTTCCACCTTGTGTATTACTCCGCCCACATACAGCGACAAGCAGAGCACATGTATATGTATGCTATGGGTAGGTATATATACACAGGGCTTGACACTTTTTCTGATCACCAGCCACTGTGGTTAGTAGATTTCCAACATTACTAGCCACTCACCATTTTCACTAGCCACACTTTTGTTGTTGGGAAAATATATTTTACATGCATAAATTTGACTTTGACACGCCTAAATTACTTGATTTAGATTTTGTGTTTTGTCCACATGCCTCCTCATTCATTTCACTTTTTGTGTGTCGGGTATGAGCAAATGGGCTATGGTTTCATAGTGTTGTATTACAATTAGTTTGTATTTCACATGACTTTTCAGAGCTCAAATTAAGGATTTACCAAATTTATCTCTGACCATCTCAAACATAAATAAATTATTGTTTAGTATACACAAATTTTAAATGTGTCAAAACAAGCAAAATATAGCTGTATACTATTAATTTAACAAAACATTTCTTTAAAAAAAACAATTGACATTTAAAAAATAACTGCTGAAGTGCATCTTAAACTATGCACAGTAATCTGTCCTGGCTAAAGGTCCCAGATCACCAGTAACTACTCATAAATGGGGAATTAATCTCATATTAAAGCAATGTTATTGTAAAAAATTTTAAACCATATTACCAAAAACACCTGTAAGCAAAAGAAAGCAGGTGAAAAACATTTCGTGTGTGATAATGAAAGGATGATCACACAAGTTTAACGCTAGGCTTGATTAAAGCGAAAGTAATCAGTGCTGCTTACCTAAAAACAAGTGTGGAGCTCTTGAAAGCAGCAAAACTAAGTGCAAGAGCATCACTTTTTGTCTAGTCTATTTGAAAGAGAACCGATCACACCAGTTGCATTTCTAGGCACGGTTGTTTCATGCAAGGAAACGGGAACGCACACACGTTTTAAACAGTTGCGCGCATCACATCACCTGTATATACATATATGTAAGTATATGTGTATTATTTTCTTTGATAATATAGGCTGTAACTATACCCTGTATTTATTATGTTTGGTAAGTGTATTCCATGTTTATATGCATGTATATTATTTCTGTTAGTTATTTGTCTTAATTGCAATGATATTTGTGAGATTTGTGAGATGTTACTTGCCACCGCTGGGTGGTGGAGTGGGTGTTTTTTTGGGGGGGGTGGTAAGCTGGGGGTGTCGAGGAATGGATCTTGCTTTGTGTATTGGAAAAAAAAGGTTGAAGATGCTATCACCACTCACATGTAATATCAAAAAACATGTAATATCAACAAAAAACCTGTGGAGCGAAATTACTACAGTTTTGCCTATACTTCCGTTTACGAGTGCAAAACCCTGTGCAATGATGCATTTGTATTTAAAGTTGACATAAAAAGGAAGTAAAGATTTTTTTATTTTTTTTGTGATGTACATCCACATGAAACAGTCCTGAAATTAGAAAAAAAAGTAGGGTGGTGCATGATTTTGTCCTCTGGGAACCAATTGGATTGTTGGGAAATGGGTGTGGCTAACAAAATGAAAGAAGATTGATGATTGGATCAAAGCAGAGCAGAAATAAGACACAGGCTGAAGCTACACCCCAGAGGCATTCCATGTGACCAGATGAGAAGAAAAGTCATTTCGAGGGGGAGGGAAAAGTTATGGCATTTGATTAAAGGGTAACTTAATTTCGACAAAATAATTAAGTCCACAGATATATTGTTTATAACAAGCACTATTCAATTTTGATTTAATTCTGACTTTAAATCAAATTTTTGACCTCTCATGAAGCAAACTTAATATCTCGCCCTAATCTAGATCTAGCCCGCTTTTAAAAAGGCAATGCATTAATCATTCTAAATGGCAACATGTTAATTACAACCATGCATTTGAGAAAATGAGACTTACAGACGCAGCTGGGTTTGTTTCCAGACCACTGGTTATTTTGTTGGCATGATATTGTCCTCTCGCCAACCAATTCGAAAGCTGCCTGACACTCAAAGGTCAGCACATCACCATGTAAAAAACGATCTCCAGTTCGCTTTCCATATGCAGGGACGCCTGGGTCTCCACAACCACCTTTTTCAATTTCTGTAGAGAACAAGAACACATGATTTAGGTCATTTAACTATGATGGTTTCAGCTTCGTAATTACAATGGATTTTGTTTTGGGGTGCCATGTGCCCACTTTTTGACATTATAACTTATATAATTCATTCATTCATTTTCCTTCAGCTTAGTCTCGGTTTCAGAGGTTGTCACAGCAAAATGAACCAAAAAACTATTTATTTACCCTTCCAGCTGCAACCTAGTATTGGAAAACATCCATATACACTGATTCATTCTCATACACTAAGGACAATTTAGTTCATTCAATTAACCTATATCGCATGTCTTTGGACTGTGGGGGAAATCAAAGCATCCAGAGGAAACGCACACAAACACAAGGAGACCATGCAAACTCAACACAGAAATGTCAACTGGCCCAGCTAGGACTCAAACTAGAAACCTTATTGCAGTGAGGCAACAGTGCTATCCACTGAGCCACCGTGCCACCCCTAACTAAATTTTATTTTATTTTTTTTTTTGCTCTTTAGAATTTCAAACTCAGCATTAAATATTAAAAAGCATTTTTACAAAACTTACTGAACAAAGGTAAACAAGAGAATCCTTATTGATATGAATTAATTTTTATCATACAGCATAATTTATAAGGATACTTGAACCAGCATTTTTTCTGAAAATGATATTTTAAATTCGATATAAATAAATAAATAAATACATAAATAAATAAATAAATAATAAATAGCATTTACCATTACAGAAATTAATTGAATGAAACATATGGAAGCATGGTTATTTTATATTTATTTGTAATGCATTTTTTTGATTTATACAAATACAATCAAAATGGTGATTACATTAAAGGGATAGTTTACCCAAAAATGAAAATTCTGCCATCACAATCCAAAATGTACAGAAAAGAATATATTTTTAAATATATGTTGGAAATTTGCAACCATTGACATCCACTGTAGTAGTTTTTTTTCCTACTATAAATGTCAATGGTTACAGGTTTCCAACATTCTTCAAAATTTCTTATTTTGTGTTCAACAAAAACTAACTAACTAAATAACTTAATTAATAACTAAATTACTTAATAAATAAATTAATAAATAAATAACCACAAACAGGTTTGAAACATGCCAAGTGTGAGTAAATCATGGCAGATTTTTTTTTTGGGGTAAACTATCCCTTTAAATACAGCTAGCTAGTCACCAGGCAGACAGGTGCCCTGCCCATGATGCGAATCTATGTCTGTTGTAAAGCGAATTTAATGCACGAATGAAGCGAGTAAATTTAAAATGTTGATGTGTCTATTCACACGACGCGTCTGTTCACAATTGATGCGATTCACGCGAATGAAGTAGCGAGAGTTGAGAGTTTTGCGCTTTTTTCACTCAAGTAAAAAAATCTGAACTTTAGCAGACATTCGCGCTGCTTTACCCAATCAAAAGCTTTCTCTTGTGGGGGTAGTGATTATGCTGTAGTCACTGTTGCCAACTTAGCAACTTTGTCGCTATATTTAGTGACTTTTTTAGACCCTCCTAGCGACAAATTTTCAAAAAAAGCAACTAGCAACAAATCTAGTGACTTTTTTGGTGTTACTGGAGATTTTTATAGACTCTCATATGTCTGTACTGTACCGTTCCCACTCTTCACAACGAGCTGTGGGTGATGCCGTCGGCGCCTTACCCGCCTCAGAGCGCTCACAGGTGGCCTAGTCCTCACACAGCGATCTCTTCCAGCTGCAGCCTGAGAGCAGATCTTTCCTCTGCCTACCGACGGCAAATGTTTTAGCACCGAGAGTTTGAGGTATTTCCCTGGTGCAGTCAAACCGATCTGCTTTTCATCTGTTATAAATTTAACTCAACCATTTTTTTTTCTTGTTCATCAGTTTCTGAACTTGTCTGAGTTTAATATGTCTCAGATTTCTGCAAATTCACTGCACATTTACTGTATTCAAACAATGCATTTAATTAAATTGACATACATAAAGCGTAGTGCAAATATCAATTCCCCTTTATTAACCATAGGCTGTTGAACAAACAGAAACTGTTGAGTGTGATGACATAATTAATATGCAAATTGACGCATAACATAATCTAGTTAGTGACTTTTCAAGCAGAGCTTGATGCCTTTTCATTGAAATTAGTTGGCATCACTGGATGTAGTGCCTGTTGTTGGTGTCCTGTTGGGAAATCCTCTTGCCGACATGGAACGTGGAACCTCATCAAACTGGGCTCGGCTCAGTCTGAAGCAATGCTGAAAGCCTCCATCATCCACATATAGTTTCTGCAGGAGTTTATGAACTTGAGCTGGTGCATCTCTGAAAGGATCTAGTGAACTCAAACTGCCGAACAAATCTAGGAGGAGCATTTAGCAATGAAGAGTCACCAGACAGACAGATGCCCTTCCCATGATGCGAATCCGTGTCTGTTGTAAGTGAATTTGACGCCCAAATGAAGCAAATTTGATGAGTGAATGAAGCTAGTAAACTCACAATGTTCATGCGTCTATTTACACGCAAATAGCATGATTTAGCAGCACGTGCCACGTCTGGTGTGAACACAGCATGAGATGTTTTAGTGTGCATATTGGCCATCATCCAGTATTTCTCTCAATTGTGGAGTTCCACAGGGACTGATACTTATGCCTGTATTTTTCACCCTGTATATGCTCCCTCTGGAATCCATTATCAACAGATGCAAAGTAATCTTTCATCTATACATATGCAGATGACACACAGGTCGATTTTTCTAAAAGCAGAACGATAAAAGTGGCCTGGCCTGTTTAGATGAGCTTAACATCCATCTCTCAAACAATTTTCAAAATTTAAATGCAATAAAACTGAAATCATTTTATTTGGACACAAAGAAAAATGTATGTTAGATGTCAATGTTGGTTTCCTTGCCCCACAAATTACCTAGTGTGCAAGAAATCTTGACATTATGTTTTGACGAAAATAGATCAGTATTGTTGTAAAATCTGGCTTTTGTCATCTCAGACATTTTTGAAAGTCAAGCCATTTTTATCCCAGAGTAATTTCCAAACAGTGATTCATGCCTTTGCAACAACTCATCTGGATTTCTCTAACTCTCTCTATTATGGCATTTCTCAGTCTTCTCTCTCTCTCGTCTTGACTACTCTCTGGTACCAGCAAGTATGAGTCAGTAAGTCCTATTATATCTACACTTCACTGGTTAGCCATTAAATATTACATTTTAAAATTGTATTAGTTGTATACAAATCTGACAAAACCTTATATACTTGCTCTGTCCATACACACCATCTCGATCATTAAGATCTAATAATCTTAATTTACTCAACGTGCCGACTTTTACTCAGCTTTGGAACATTCTATTTCTGTGATCAAATCTATTTTATAGACGTTTTCTATTTTCTCTTGCTTTTAACACTCATTGATTACTGTTTTTTCTATAGCTTTTACTTGTTAATTAGTTTTATTAATTTCAACTTCGGATGTTTTTAAATGTGATTTATCAGCAAATAATAACTTGACTTCTAGTTAATCATTTGGTATCAGAAGTGGCTTATATTAAAGACAAAGGCCTCTAGATTACACTTCTTTTTTTTACAAAAAGAAGTATGATCATGCCTTGATTTTTAATTATTTAATTAGGACAGTAAGGTCTGACCTTGCTTAGACAAAAGTCTTGCCACTTAACAGAAATAATCTACAGTATTGAATATAAAGTCATGGTGCAGTGGAAAAAGAATTAATATTGCGTATGACTCCCATGAGCTTGGAGGACTGCATCCATACAACTCTGCAATAGCTCAAATAACTTATTAATAAAGTCATCTGGAACGGCAAAGTCGTTCTAGTTGATCTTCTACAGTATTTGTGATGATTGGGATGCAGTTCAACAGATGATTCATCAGAAAAAATCAGCCTTTTTTCACTTTTTCAAATTATCAACTAGAAGTTATTGTTTGTTGCTCTTACAACTGGGATCAACGACAAGACTTTTGTCAGGTAGTGTACATAATTATGCTATTTAATTCAATTGATATTGAGTTTATATTGAAATTTAACTGAGAATTTATCTGCAAAAGCAATTATTGAGTCACTATTATGTTAAATTCAAAGTTTTAAGTTGACAATTACCAAAAGGATACTTTAGATAACAAAAAAAGCCTTGATGTTGTAATTGTTGCTAACATAATCAGTCAAAAAAACATCTGGGACATTTTTTATTTGTTTATTCATTTGCTGCAGAATCTTGAAATTTAGGGTCATATAATCATCAAAATATAGGCTCCACACAATTATAATTAACAAATTAACAAATATAGGCTACACAGCAATAGTTGTCTTTCGTTATGTCTCATCACCAATCACTAGGGCCAGACAGAATCTGCAGACATTTTTTGCTATTTCTGCTTAGAAATTAGCAAAAAAAATCTGTGGATTTAAGCGGATTAATTTAGGAATATCATTATAACAAAAAACATAAACACATATAAAATAAAACATATACAATAAAAAAAAACTTTACATTTTTTTTGTTATGCAATGCAAATTCCAATTGGATCTACTTATTTGGTAAATAAAGCAAATCTGTTATATAATATATCTACTAAAAGACAGAAAATATTACTTTACAAACTGTGTTGTAAATAAAACAAATGAATGTTTTTATATTAATCAATAATATTACTGAAATTAATTAAAAACTGAATAAACATAAACTTACACACATTTACACAAGAAAATGAATAGACTCAATGATGGGCTAAAAATCTGTGGAAATCTGCAGATTTCTGTGTGTGCAAATTCCATGTTCGCCTACCGATCACTATAAAACGTTACATGACTAGTCTGGAGAAAGGGAAGGTGTGTTTTAGCATGGTTTTTTAACATACTATTTTACATTAAAATGTGTAATAAATAAACATGCATATCAACACTGCACAATTGTATATTAAACTGAAATTAAACATCAAATTTAAAAGCAGGAAAGGAAAGAAATAATGGTATTAATAAATTAATAAACTGAACATAACATTTTCCCCATACGCCTGTCTTAATTTAAATACACAATTCCTAAGAAATTGCAAAGTTTTGTAAAATGCTAAACAAACAAAAAA
>CAIGQZ010000276.1:941245-952872 GCA_903798205.1 Danio tinwini
AAATATAAATATAAATATAAATATAAATATAAATATAAATATAAATAAATAAGTAAATAAATAAATATCAATATCAATTAATAAACAAAATAAATATATAAATATAATTAAATAAATATCAAAAAGTAAATAAACTAATTGAATAAAATATAAATAAATATAAATAAATAAACATAAATAAGTAAAATAAATAAATATCAATATCAATAAATAAATAAATATATAATTATAAAATAAATAAATATCAATAAGTAAATAAATAAATAAATAAATAAATAAATAAATAAATAAATAAATATAAAAATAAATGAATATATAAATATAAATAAATAAACATAAATAAGTAAATAAATAAATATCAATAAATAAATAAATAAATATATACATATAAAAATAAATATCAATAAGTAAATAAACAAATATAAAAATAAATTAAAATATAAATATAAATATAAATGAATAAAATAAATATATAAATATTAATAAAAAAATCAATAAGTAAATAAATAATTTCAAAATATCAATGTCAATATTAATATCAATAATTATATAAATAAATATATGAATATTAATAAATATAAAAATAAAAATAAAAATAAAAATAAAAATAAAAATAAAAATAAAAATAAAAATAAAAATAAAAATAAATAAATAAATAAATAAATAAATAAATAAATAAATAATAACTAAATAAATGAAATCAACAATTTGTGATCTGCTTATTCTTTTTAACCATTATTTAATTGACACAAAAGCAAATAATAGCTTTCCAAAGATTTCAGTGAGCAAATAAATTGTATTCTGTAAATATAAACACATTAGGATTTATATGGCTGCAATACAAGTTAAACACAATTGATTTTATTTTGGTATTGGGATTGTAATATTTGTGTGTGTTTTACATATATCATAAAGTTGTCAAATTAATGTGTTAATTAAAGTGAGAATACTGGGCCAGTGTACTTGTCTAGCAAAATCTGGCAACACAAAACATTACTGAGGAGAATCTGCTTCTTCCAAGAAAGAAAATCAGAAAAGACTTGAACGAGATTGGGGAATGTTTGCAGACTGAATCGCTTTTGCTGTTAACACAAGACTTGTCAAGAGGTATTTCATAAAGATGCATTACTTCACCATGTAATTAAATATTATTGTTATTTTACCCGAGCCAGATAGAAAATGAGATGGCAGAGCAGCAAGCCTGTTTTGATTTGACAGCAGGCATGCGTCTTGTGGTGTCAGCATGTGATCGGTTCTACAAGATCGGCAAATTAAGACATCACAGATTGTGTATTTACAAGAAATTATTGCCTAATTACAATTGTAGCCAATCAATCGCAGCACCCCTAACATGAGCTGCATAAGCTCAATATGCACAAGAGTAAAACAGAAACAAAACATTAAATTAGGGGCCAAAGGAGATGATTTTCACTCTGAATGTCTCTAAAATGAAAATTGATTATTTTTTTTATCTGATTCCCTTAAGCAAGGTGATTAATGCTTTTTGAAAGTTCAATAAAAATGTTATTAACAAAATATATAAAGAAAAAAAAATCCCCTGGCAATAAAAAGTAAAAAAATCTATGTATTACTGTGGACGAGAAGTGCAAAACAACATTACAAAGTGTGAAGCGAAGCTCGAGACAAATTTACATTTTGAAAAACATTTTTACCTATCATAAGACTTGTATTGTACCGCTGCACAATAGAAAGCATCCTGAAGAACTGTGTCACAGTCTGGTATGGAAGCTGCTTTGTTGCGGAGCGTAAGGCACTGCAGCGGGTGGTGAAAACTGCCCAACGCATCACAGGGACCACACTGCCAGCCATAGAGGACATCCAGAGGATACACTGTCTGCGCCGAGCACGCAGAATTCTTAAAGACTCCTCTCACCCTGCTCACAGACTGTTTTCTCTCCTGCCTTCTGGCAGGCGCTTCAGGCTCCCCCGGACAATAACCAGCAGACTAAACAACAGCTTCTTCCCCAGAGCTGTCTCCCTTTTGAACTCTGCTCCCCACTGACTTTTTACCCCCTAATACACACCCCACTCTCCTCTCCTCATAACTCAGACTCCTCATAATCACTGCACTACTTAACATTTGCACATTTAAAAAATGCACATATTCATTGCACTGATTCATTTATTTGAACTGTACACACCCACTGCACATGTACATTTGTAAATTATGTACACACCCACTGTACATATACATCTGTAATTATGTTTATCTATCTGCACACTTCTGATTATTAATAGCAACCTGTACATTTATTTATCTATTGTAAATCTGTTCATAGCTAACACAACCTGTATATAATGTTCATAGTACATCCATTTGTAAATATCACCATAGTTTTTCTATAACTGCACTTTATAACTTATACCTGTATCCTGCACTTGCTGCTATTGCACTCCTGGTTAGACCTAAACTGCATTTTGTTTCCTTGTACTTGTACATGTGTGATGACAATAAAGTTGAATCTAATCTAATCTAATATACTGTAAGAAAAAACTATTTTACCAAGAATGAAACAAATGTACATTTTAGAAAAAAATTTACAAGATGCAAAACACTTTTACCAGTCCTGAAACAAATTTACAATGACAGATTCTTTACGGAAAGGGGATTTACCACACACCAGAAGTGACGCAGGGAAAAGTGTTGTTGTCAGTGGTGAGCGCGGTAGTGGAGTTTCTAAAGGATGCGGAACAGACAGAAACACCAGACAAACTGCATCAATTTGTTCAATATTTTAACGAGGGCCACTCGTACGCTGTAATCGTGGACATGATGTCAAGTCTACACGGTGGAAACATCTGTTTGAGGACTCTAAAAAGTAAACAGAACCAAGTCGGTGTTGGTTTAACTGCTGTTTGTGTTAACTGGTGACCCTTCCAGATGTAAAATATTAAGGTTTGCAGATTGGCAGATTCATCACTTTTTTACAGCAACACAACATGCCCATACCAAATAAATACTCTTATTACTTGGTGTCAGTGTCATTGTAAACATTATTGGTTTTAATATTTGTGTGGCAGAACAGTTTATAACCGAAATTAATGTAAAGAAATGATTATAATGTAAATGTCATCAACGGGATTTAAACCCAAGTCAAAAGGTTCAGCAAAAGTATTAATCGACCAATCTAACTGAGCTATACAAGACTACACGTTGAGGTCGGTTTTGATATTTTTATCAGTCAACATATGTCGTGCTTTGGTTGTGGACTCGTGCTAATTTGTTTCTATGTACTCACGTTTACATGTTTCTACACACTCTCACGCTGATATTTTCTCAGAATAGCTCTAAATCACAAAACGATGTTTTATCGCAGGTGGTCAAACCATGATTTTTATAGTTGTAGATTCTGTGTCTACAAAGTCACACACAAGTACATTCCGCGTCACTTCCGGTGTATGGTACATTCCCTTTCCGTAAAGAATCTGTCATTGTAAAAAAAATTTCAGACTGGTTAAAGTGTTTTGCGTCTAGTTATATATATATTTTTTTCAATGTTAACCTAATTAACCTAATTAAGCCTTTAAATGTCACTTTAAGCTGTATGGAAGTATCTTGAAAAATATCTAGTCAAATATTATTTACTGTCATACTGGCAAAGAAAAAATAAATCAGTTATTGGAAAAAGAGTTATTAAAATTATTATGTTTAGAAATGTGTTGAAAAAATCTGCTCTCCGGTAAACAAAAAATGGGGAAAAAAATAAACAGGGGGGCTAATAATTCAAGGAGGCTAATAATTCTCACTTCAAGTGTATTATTATATATTACAGTTTACAGTATTCAAACCATTTGGTTTCAAAACTTGTCAAATAGTTTGTCAAAATCGATTTCCTCAAACAGTTTCTGTAATCTTAACTTAATCAGGATTTACAGGGTATTCATTTAACTCTTTAGAGGTTTGCTTTTTAATAATTTACTATGAAATGAGCCTCAAAGCTCACAGTCATTGACAGCAGTTTCTGTGGAAATCCATCATTTGTGTTGAGGGAGAAACAATCCTTTGCCAGTCTAAAAAAAACGTTTAAATGACTGTATGAAATAATGAATTTGAGTTTGACATCTACACGGCCTCAAACAAAGTGTCCCACCGTTGGGTCCTGGTGGAAATGTTGTCAAACATGACAACGTGACTAGAAGCACAAGTGTGAAATTGGGTTTACTCAAAGTTAATTGGGTTTGTGTCATTGTGCCGGGCTATACAGACAGTGAGAATTGCTCAATTGTGAGGTTACAGTTCAGAGTGAAGAGTGGCTACAGAAAGTCTCTATTTCAAGGTATTAAACAACATACTCTGGGGGGGAAATATGGGATAAAAAAGGAAGAAACTAAATTAATATATAAACAAAAAAAATCATTCCTATCAGCTGATAAAATAATTAACTGACATATATTTTAAAAGAACAGGATGTCAAATAAATGCTGTATGTTTGATCGCATCATTTGATAGACTCTGAAATGGCTGTTTGAATTAGTTTATTTTGGCCCGTTTCCACTGAGTGGTATGGTATGGTATGGTATGGTATGGTATGGTATGGTATGGTATGTGTTTTTATGCCTGATTCCACTGTTAAATGGTACCAAAAATACCATAACCGTACCGTACCGCTTTTTGGGTACCATTTGCAAAGGGTACCTAGCACAACAAAAGGAAATCAAAAGGCGGAGTAAGATGTGCAGCTGAACGCTTTTGGTTTACAGAGAAATATTACTAGCTTGTGCACAAGCCATGAGAATGAAAACAAAAGAGCTGAGACAGTACACCGTAATAATATATAAATTTAATAATGAGCCATGGTCGACTTGAGCTTAAACAAACCTTGTCGTCATCTTAATGAACAGCCACAAAGACATGAAGAAGAGCAGAATCTGCTGTGTGTCCTGTTGTTGTTTACAAGACTGTCTAAAAGCTTGAGTGGTTTCACTTTCTCTAGAGAGCTCCATTGGCTGCAGTCGCCATGTGTTTGATTTAAAATAACAAACTTGAGCTCATTATAATAACATGCGCGTGATTATTTAAGTGGTTCTAACATACTTTCAGAAACGGACAAACATGAGAATGAAGCGTGAAAAAGCCAAGGAGAAGCTAATGAGCAAATGACAACAACCTAAAACATAAACAAACTGCCACGTTTAATTATCATCGCCGTTTGAACTATTATGAACTCAGAATCACGGAATTACTTTCTAACAAGATGTTAACGTTACATATGCTGGAGAAGAATAATGCTGTGTTCACACCAGACGTGGCACGTGTGAATAAATCGCGATAATTGAGGGTAAATAGATGCGTGAACATTTTCAGTTTACTCGCTTCATCAAATTTGCTTCATTCGCGCGTCAAATTTACTTTACAATAGACGCGGATTTGCATAATGGACAGGGCTTCTATCTGCCCGGTGACACCAACAACAGGCAAGGTCAGGGTTGGTTAACGCGACGCAAATGTCTGCTGAATTTCAGATTTTCCAACTCGAGCGATTTGTAAATGCGCAAAACGCTCAACTTGCACAGCTTCATTCACGCAAAACACGTCATTCGTGCAAATCACACCGCATGATGTCTATTCACATATTCGACTTAACATGTAAATCACTCGCGCTTGACGCTTCTTCCATGTCTGGTGTGAACACAGTTTCGTATCGCTTAAGAACCCAAATAAGGCCTTAATGTATGTTTTGGGTGTTTTTATGTGTAATTGGTAGCATTTCAGAGACTGTAAGGCTCTGCATGTGTACATAAACGTTTTATATTTTTTTTATTTTATATAATCGCAGATGTTACAGTAGGCTATTACACATTATCATTGATCTGCAGCTATAATCAAACCTTGTTCATAGAAAGGTTAGCAATTAACATTTATACATAGGTATTTCTCCATATAATGAATTTGTTTAGTAAGAAGTGCTTTTTATACGATATGTGAACTTCTTATGTGAGCAAGAATGATGTCGACTGCAACTTTTTGTGAAAAATCACACCTACTAAAAGGGTACCATTGGTACCATTTGGCAGAGACACAAGCCTCATAAAGGTGATCCGTACCGTTCCATACTGTATCACTCAGTGGAAACGAGGCAGTAGTGTTTATGTAAATACAGTTGAAGTCAAAATTAAGTAGCTTCTTCTGTGATTTTTTTTATTTTATTTTTTTTCTATATTTCCCAAATAAAGTTAAACATAACAATACATTTTTCACAGTATTTCCTAGAATATTTTTTTTTCTTCTGGAGAAAGTCTTATTTGTTTTATTTCGGCTAGAATAAAACCAGTTGATTTTTTTTTTACGTCAATATTATTAACTCCCTTCAGCATTTTTTTTAATATTGTCTACAGTAGTGGTTCCAAAAGTGGGTTTTCCGAGATTCTCCTGTATTTTACAGGTCTTTCCCTCTATCAATCTGTAAAGGTATTTTCCCGTATTTCTACCGTATTTTCAATCTTTCAATGAAAGGGTGGCAATAAACATTAAAGAGCCGATTCTCCCTTCACACGACCCACAACGTCGAGCCACCAGGGGACGCCACTTGCTCTTGAGTCTGTGACTCAATGTCAGTCTGTTCTTTGCTTCTGTTTTATTAAGGCATGAAAACACTATGAAGTAAATATAAAAACGGCGCGATTCCTTTCCTTTTCATTATATATATATAAATATATATATATATATATATATATATATATATAAATCTGTATTCTCATGCAGGGTGAACGACAGGTGTAATTTTTTCACGTAAGCTTTCAAACATGTCTTTCATACAAGCTGTTGTACATACAGTGCTACAATTTGCATGCTGTTTAGAAACTGTCACACTTTAACATTCAGTAGTCACCAAGTCACACGTTTTCACTGTGGAAAAAAAGGGAAAGCAATAATGCAGACCTTTCTGCAATAATACAAAAAAGGGTGACCATTTACAGTCCTGTTTCATCACTCTTTTATAGTGGGTGAAAATGACCTCAAAAAGAAAACCAGCTTATGTGTATGCTTTCTTACAGTTTGCAACATTACATTTATATACCTTCATATACGGCCTTGAAACCTTGCGATCCGATTGTGTCATCAGACTGCAGATGGAGCCACATCTGGTTGCTCATACTCACAATCAAATCAGGGACGCTGGATCCCGTGAGACTGGAATAGAGGCACAAAAATAAATAATTAGTATTGTTTTTTTTTTTTTGTATTCACATGTAGCCATGATTATACGCTTATACAGTGGGGAAAAATAAGCATTGAACACACCCTCATTTTTCTCAGAAAACATATTTCTAGAGGTGCTGTTGGCTTAAAATTTCCACAGGTTGTTGGTAACGACCAAAGAAAGCTACATATGATATTAATTAGTTTACAAATGAAGTTATGTGCAATAAAATGACCGAGGGTAAACGTATTGAACACATGAAGAAAGGAAGGTTTAAAAAGGCAGTGAAAGGCCAGACAGCAGCTGTAATCTCTCAGTAGTTCTTTAGCAACCCTCTGCCCTTCATCAATGTAAATGAATAGTATATGTTTCAGTCCAACATCTATAGATTAGCTGGATGATGAAAATGACACCAGGGTGGACATTTCAGCAAGACAATGATCCAAAACACAGTCAAGGAAACTCTCAAATGCTTTCAGAGAAAGAAAATTAAGCTGTAGAATGGCCCAGCCAATCACTTGACTTGAATCCAATAGAAAATACAGTTTTGACTGATGATACCCACAGAACCTTTAAAATTTTTACACTCTGTTTAAGTCTGTGAAGAAAATCTCATCTGAGCAAAGCATGCGACTTCATTCTCCATATGAGAGGCATCTTTAAGCTGCCAGCACCAAAAAAAGCCTTTTAGATAAAGTATTAAATATATTTTCCATCCTTTGCCCAACTTGGAGATGGCAAACCACCTTTTTCCAGTGGAACACCATGGCCTCGGACTTGGAAGTGCTGATTCCCCTTCATAGGGAACTCCAACGTGTGTCTGTAAAACAGACTTTTGGGAGTACTTCAGACGACCAATCGCTTCTGATGATAAGAAAACGGGCCAATGAAATGCCAATTGAGTTGGCGGAGCTGAGCTCCACAGCTGAGACTGATGAGCTCATCAGGTCTATATAAGCCAGCTGCTGGAGTCAGATCCTCAGAATTGTTGCTTCAGAGCCGATCGTGAGCTGAACAACTTCTGCTGAGCTGACTTCCAGAGAAGAAAGCCTTACCTTCACCAGTGCGGAAAGAAGACGTGTGAGTGGCGGGCTGGGTTTCCCGTCCTCCGGGCGTTTCGCTGGTGATCTAAAAGAGATTTTCCTAAGAGAGCAACACAGTCAATCAACACGTCTTTTTTAAGACGCTGTTCTGACTGTGCGTTTCTGGATGCGGTGGTTCCTATCTCCGGATGATGGGAACGGGTATCGCATGACAGGTCTGGGGGTCCAGCATGTCGGTGCGGTGCCCGCGGACAGCTCATGCTCTCACTGCGAGGGCGTGGTTGTTGCATTGCTGAGATCGCGGCTTCGGCCACCCCCGTTGCTCCCCGTGAAAGCGGTTAGCACGCGGGCAGATCTGAGGATCACAGTGGGGGTTTATCCGTCGCCTCCGGGCCCGCGGACCCCCCACTCCTCCACAGCGTGCCCCATCCAAGCTTCGGGCGGTTGTACGGTTCATCCCCCGGGATGCCCGCGCCTCCACCTGATGACACCGGAGATCAAAGGTCCATCGCGACATCGGAGGGCGAGCTGTTATGCTCAGATGACAGACTGGGCTCGCTTCCATCCCACGGGGTGCAATGCGCAGTCACGGTTCTCGAATCAGACATAACAGCTGCGCTTCCTGGGCTGTTTCGGCAGTGCGGCTGGAGATGGCTTGTCCCCCAGTCTCACCGCCGGACCGACTAGAGGGTGTGACGTGCGGGCTGTTCTAAGATTAATCTTCCAGCCCCCGTCTCCTTCTTCCCAGGGGCGCACAGTGAGCACACGCTGGCATAGAGGGCGTTTTTCTCTGCCCGGTTCACGTGTGTTTCCGCCTTCACCTCCCTTGATAGCGAGGCGGCCAGTGGGTACGAAGCTATTTCCTCAGGTGGTGGGCGCCGCCACCTGGAGGGGTAAGCTGAGACCCCCGTCTAAGGCGGGTGGGTTATCTGTGTCTATCAAGGCCAGAGCCCACACCGCTGCGGGCCATGCCGCTTCTGCCGTGCCCCACGGCCTCCTGGCTGTGCTGCACAGGGGCGGTTCTTCCCCAGGCTTATGCGTAAGCATCTCACGGCGATCAACTATGCTCTCATGACATTCAAGTCGGCCGTCCGTGCCCTGGGGAAGACGATGGCCACATAGTGGTCCGGAAATGCCACCCTGGCTTGCCCTGTAGATATGCGCCGCGCTGACAAAGTACGCTTTCTTAGTGTGCCCATATCCCAGGCAGGCCTTCTCGGTGACACCATCGGGGATTTTACCCAGGAATCCTCAGTGGTGAAAGATCAGCCGTGCGCGATGGAGCAGGTCATCTCTTGGTGGGCTCTCCCCATCAGACCTGTCCGCGCTGGCTGCTCCTCGCCGAGTGCGCTCTTCCCGCCCACGGGGAGTTGACGCTCCCGTCACAGGTCGCCGTTAAGTCCAATAACTGGACTGCGAAGCGAACCTGAGGCGGGCCACTTGGAGAGGAGGAGAACCGTTCTTTCCCCGGTGGAGGCCGGGGCTCCCCCGCGAATGTATAATGAGTAGCGATCCGAAAAGAGCGGCTTTTCCTCCCTCTGGGTGTGGAAGCCCAATTGCTGCCAGCATGGGATGCACTGCCTTCCAGCTCTCAGCTTTGGTGCATTTCGCCACAGGCTTGAGGGCGCCAGAGGATGAGCTCCTTTCTCGCACCTCCAGCCACTCCGCGGGATCCTGGGAGTAAGGTAAGAGTCAATCTCTTATTTTCACCTCTTCCTCGGGACGCTCTGCTTCCCGGGATGAGCACTCCCCATCCCGAAGCTGCCCCTCCGCGGGTACGTCAGCGATCGTTCCGGGTATGCTGCTAGTTAGCGGGCTCTGTCAGTCTGGTTAGCGCTGCTCAGCCCGCGCAGTAGCTCAGGGGGACGGTCAGACTCGGCTATGAGTTTCAATTCACTGTTGGCCTCCCGAGTGCACAAGTGTGTATTTAAGCGATCATCGCTATGCCACTCCCTGTCTCGCGTGAGAAGATTATTATCCTCCTGGCGAAGGATATAATCAAGCCAGTCCTCCAGCCGAGATGAAGAGCGGGTTACGCCCCCCTTCATCGTATCCAGAAAGCGGTGGGTTATACCAATCCTATCTGCTTGTTTTGATCTGTCATCTGTTCAGGATGTCTATCAAGATGCTCATGCAGATACGCATCCCCCAGTGCGTCCGTCCGTGGGATTGGTTGCAGCTATAGACCTGAAGGACGCTCGCTCCATGTCTCGCTCTCTCCCTCCTTATACTGTGATTTTTCCGGTGTTCGACGGGGGGCCGAACATGGTGGCAACAGTCCTCCCATTCGGGCTGTCCCTGTTTCCATGCGTGGAGGATGCCCTGTGCGTCTTTAGCGCACGCGCATCTGCATTTTTTGATTATTCATTGACTATTTTTAGATCTCTGAACTGATCGATTATGCACAGGGACCTGGTGCTCCGGCACCTCAGCCTGTTTGGGTTTTGGGTCAACCGAGTATGAGCGGGCTCTCCCCCGGGCAGAGCTTCTCTCATCTCGGGTTGGAGCTGGACTCGGTCTGCATCACGGTGCGCTCTTAGCGCGCTGGGCTAGCGCTGTCCTGTCTGATTAATTCGGCAGTTATATTGGTCTCACTGAAATTATTCAGAGGCTCCTGGGGCATATGACATTTTGTAGCCGCTATCACGCTGCTCAATTGTTCATATGAGACTAATTCAGCGCTGGCTTCGCGATCGGGTCCCCAGATGGGCATGGCACGCGGAGAGGCACCGGGTTTACGTCACCACGCTGTGTCTCCGCACCTTCAGCCCCTGGATGGATCTTGCCTTCTACGGGCCTGAGTGCCCTTAGAACAAGTATCCAGTTATGCTGTCATCTTGACAGATGCTTCCAGTATGGGCTGGCGGGCTGTGTGTATCGAGCATGCAGCTGCAGGTTCGTAAACCGGACCCAGGTTGCATTGGCATTTCAACTGCCTGGAGCTGTTGGCATTGTTTTTCACTCTCCGCCGGTCACTACCGAAGCGGGAGGGGAAACGCGTGTTGGTTAGGACGGCCAGCACGGCTGCGATGGCATACATCAACCGTTTGGGCAGTGTTCGCCACCTCAGCATGTCTCAGTTCACTCGCCATCCGCTCCTCCGGAGTCTTGCGGCTAAATAGCTGCTCGCCGTTCATATCCTGTACAAGCTCTCCATGCCAGCTACAAGCTCTCAGGACTGCTATGTTTCAGGAGAACGGAGACTCCACCCCGGCACGTCCCAGCTGTTATGGGCACGCTTCAGAGAAGCCCAGGTCATCCTGCTGTTTCTCCCGAGCGGCCCTTCGCTGGCTGCCTTTTCTGCTCTGCACAAAGGCGCTGGCTCTCAGCTGGCCTCGGGTTACGGAATATGCGTTCTTTCCCCAGTGAGCCTGCTCGCACAGACACTACTTACACTGTGCAAAGTTGGGGAGACGAGGAG
>CAIGQZ010000276.1:1004964-1058517 GCA_903798205.1 Danio tinwini
TGTGTGTGCGCGCTTGTGTGAATAAATTTGTACAGCTACTTATTACAATTTTAGACTGCCCTCTCACTTTTTATTATTATTTTATGCTTATTCCTCATTCTATCGTTCCAGATAATTATCCCTAAGATGAATAGAATAATTAATTAAAACGTCTGTGCAGACTTGAGAAAAAATATATCTATGCTGTTTCCTAATTAAGTTGCTTGTCAGCTGCACTGTATTTTCAATTTGTTTTTATATTACAGATACCCAAGGTCTTCTCTACTTTTTAAAAAAGATATATTATATTTACATTTGGAATGAGCAAAATTCTGGGGCGACGCAGTGGCGCAGTAGGTAGTGCTGTCACCTCACAGCAAGAAGGTCGCTGGTTCGAGCCTCGGCTGGGTCAGTTGGTTTTTCTGTGTGGAGTTTGCATGTTCTCCCTGCGTTCGCGTGGGTTTCCTCCGGGTGCTCGAAAGACATGCGGTACAGGTGAATTGGGTAGGCTAAATTGTCCGTAGTGTATGAGTGTGAATTAGTGTGTATGTATGTTTCCCAGAGATGGGTTGCTGCTAGAAGGGCATCCGCTGCGTAAAACATGTGCTGGATAAGTTGGCGGTTCATTCCGCTGTGGCGACCCCGAATAAATAAAGGGACTAAGCCGACAAGAAAATGAATGAATGAATGAATGAACGATCAAAATTCCAAATTAGCAAACTGCTGGATTTTGTCCCACCCTCTATTTATGTGTCGGTTGAATTTATATAAAAACATATAAAATTTCACATTCATGGGACCTTTAACCTATATGTGCACTGTTCAAATTTACTACCCTTTTTTTAAGTCCGGCATGAAAACATCCACTGAAATAAACTGCTGTAAAAATGCATCAGATTCATTTCCAAGAAATCTTCTTTTTTTTTTTTTTTTGCAGATATGTGTTAATTAACCTCAGTACCTGATCAAAACTACTAAATGGTTTTAAAAATTACAGGATTTTAACTTTTTGCTTGCCAAATTCATGAATCACTGATTTGGACATATATTTTCAATATAAAAAGTACCTTTTATCACACTCTTGAACATGTGAATGATTAGTAACAACAGTGGCTTTGATGCATTGTTGGATTTATTTTTTTCTCCCTATTTATTGTTGGTGGCTGTTTTTGCCCCATTGACTTCCATTGGAACCACATTTGATGGTGCATAATTTCAGTCTTTGTTTTTGTTTACTCCATGTAGTTCTGAGACACGTTAAGGTAAGTGCATAAAGGTCACTCTCACACACTCACATACACAGACTTTAATTTGCTGTTATACTCCATATAAAATCCAGAAATAAGGCTTTTTTTTTGCACAGGCCTATCTAAAGGGTTAATGGTGCCAACTGATAATCAACAGTAAAAATTACTAATTGTTCCCAACAGGGAAAACCACCAACAATCAAAAATGCATGATTATATGGTGTCATGGTTTTGTAATAGAAAAATGTGATTATAATGGAAGTCAATGGGGCAAAAACAGCCAACAACAATAAATTAGGTAGAAAACATGAAAATCTATCAAAAACAATGCATCAAAGGCAGTGCTGTTTCACATATCCAAGACTTTGATAAATCTGTCCACAATCACTTTTTATATTGAAAATACATCATTTTGTGTGTTTTTTTTACACCAAATCAGTGACATAATTTATGAATTTGGCAATTAAAGAGTTAAACTCCTGTAATGTTTAAAGCAATTTAGTAGTTTTGAGCATTATGCAAAAACAATTAAATAAAATATTAATCTGATGCATTTTTAAAGCAGTTTAATTTAGTGCATGTTTTCATCCCTAATTTGTCCAGAGTGTATTGTTGATTTTTTTTTCCTCAAAAAATGTGTCAAAATATGATTGGTCACCAAAAATAATTTCACTAACTGAAACACAGAAAAAGTTATGGCCACATTAAGACACAAAATCACCCCAGAGTGGATGAAAACATTCTCAACAGTACATAAGAGTTAAGGGTCTCCGTAGTTGTCTTGACGGCACAAACACTGCTGTCAATTCAACGGAAACCCCATGCTGCTTTCAGTTGATTGGACAATGAAAAAGACAAGACTGACACAGCGCACTTTTTCGACTCAGATTTGTTTTTTTGTCAACTAAAGGAGCACATAGCGCAATGGCTCTGCAAAACGTGAGGCACTGCAGGCGATTAAAATGCATAAGCAGCAAGCAAAACATTTGCAGCCGTTAGAAAATCATTTTAAAAAGCTGCATCTTAATGCACAGTTCTACGTGAGATCAAGGCCTTACACTGCATTGGCATGTGGATGAATGGCCAAACCACGCTGAAATAAATGAAGGGTCACACTTTGCGCATCGTTGGATTTGCTCTTCAATGTTTTGGCTTTCAGCAGTGACATTTACAATACAGTGAACTGAACTAAACTGAACTTCAACTCTGAAAACTGGACTGAAGCACTTTCAGTTTACAACAACTTCGATGTATGTTAAAAAAATGTATGTTAAGCTGCTTTGACAGTCTACATTGCAAAAGCTCTATAGAAATAAAGATTGTATTTTATATTTTAATAATTCATGCAATTAACAAACCGTTAGCTAAAACTTGTAGCTCAATATTTAGCTTAAAGCTGGGTATTAATAGTTAGTAAGGTAGTAGTTGGGTTTAGGTATTGGATATGATTAGGGATGAAAAATATATGAAAGCATTTAGGCTTTCCTGTAAAGTATAATGATGATGGGAAAAGTTGTGGTAGGCTATTGGGGATGTGGTGGGTTTCTTCCGTTATTAAAGATGTTTTCTGTCACTACTTGTTTAGCCTGCAATAATGCATTTAGTGTAAGCTGCATGACTAATCATTAAAAGATCAGGATCTCAACACCCACACAACGTAAATTATAAATGATAGTGATTTGCATATGTCTATTAATCATTCGAATTGCTGCTGTTTACAAACAGTCAAATCATACAGAAGTGGGATAACTGTTTATTATTTAGATAAAACCACTGATGTTTAGGGTAAGGATCAAAATCACTATTATACAGATGTGGCTACTGAAAATGTGCGCTTCATGCGTAGTGCTGCAATGTGTCATGCACAGTCACACGCAGTGCTGCAGCAGCAAATGCTGCCTTTTTATAAAATACAAAAAAAAACATTTTTGTGCTTAACGCAATAGCCACTAGGTGGCGCAAGGAACAACCACTTTTCCATTGTTGGGCCAGTACGAGCGAACACACCCCAAATCAAACAACCTGTCCAGGGGTGCATTTAATACAAGGGAAAGAAAAAAAACATAGCTACTGGTCAGTTTAAGATATTCTATAAAACATCTTGTAGGTTAGGGGTATTCATTATTTTTTGCTTAAGATTGCTCTTATATTTCCCTTTTAAATGTAAAGGTGTTGCATAAAATAATAAAGGAGTTTTAATTTAATAAGTGATATTTCTTTGCTGCATCCTCCTTTATGTGTCAATAACGCATAATAATCTTTACACCACATTAATGACTCAGCAGCCAGTAACTTTCAGTTGTGGAGAGTTTTTGTCACATTTAAAAAAACACTGACTGAATCGTTTTTAAGAAACAACATAGGCTATTTTAACTGTCATTTTCCAAATGGAAAAAGGTTGGTTTGTTGGTTATATATGCTGTATGATTTATTTTTTTTTATTGTCGCATTCCATAGCTTTCCCCAGCCTTACACGCACTCAGCATGTCTGTTGTAAGGCTATGGGCTACAGAGACCTGATGACCTGCACACAAAATCACGGGCACGTGTTTAGAATAGTTCTCATTAAGCTACATAATATGACTTCAGTTAAAAATTCATTTTAGAATCTATTTGATTTGAATTTCGTATGTGTTCTTTTGTTCAGGCATAACAAAAGTTCTTAATGACAAAAATTCTTTAAATACAAGGATATGTACAAGACGCTTATATTAATAAGACGTGGTCATGGAAACTAATTTGTAGTTCATTATGTTCAGAGCTCAGTAGTTTAAAATAGACTAAAAGTCAGTTAAACTATAGTATAAGATAACACACACACACAGCTGTCTAAATAAATAGGCTATAAAATACACAGTCAATCACTTAGGCCTATTAAAATATTATAAAAAAAACTGTACTGCAAGAAAAAAAGCACAAGAAAGAATGCCGCTTTGATACAGAAACTTATTTTGTCAACATGCTTTACTTTTAGACAGTTATTTAAGATCTTTTAGTTACAAAAAAAGTTGTTAGCCTACTAGAAAAATTTTATGTCAGCGCGGGATCTGATCGATATTGGTATTTACCGGCAAGCGTGAGAGGAATGTTAATGGAGCACTTGTATCGGGCGGTTAGCGACTGAGTGGAGCGCACGACCATAGAGCAGAATGCTTAGCGGAGCGTCACACTGCAGGCTCAGCTCAGCTAACATGCTCTGGCTGCTACAGTATATCAATCAATTCAGTACATTCACTATGTTACATAACTGCCCCCTGCTGGTCATGTCTTTCTTGTGTTAGACTGTGTTGTGCTGTTCGGCGCAGTACTGCAGTACCATGTATCATCCCATTCATTCACTCTCGCATTCTCAGTAGCCACATCTGTATGCTTTAAAGGGTCACAAACACCAAAACACATTTTTTGAAATGTTGACAGTCATTTATGTGTCCCACGCTGCTATAAACACTATTAGTATATTACTACGTTACCTACCGAGTGCATTTAAGTTACCGAGAAATGTGGAGGTTTTTTTTTTCTTCCATTTGTCGTGCGGTATCAAACATTCCATTAAAACTACACTCTTCCAGCAGTTCCTTGCATTCAATGTCTCGTTTGTCATGGGGGGCATGAATGAAATGTTCCTGAATGAAAGTGAAAGTGCCAAACTGCAGTTAAAGTCAACAAATTAATAATTTGGCAAGTAATTTGATTCCTGATGTCCATGTAAACACAGTCACTGTCTTTCTCCTCTGTGTCTGTGTGTTTGTTTTGCCTCTGTGAAAATCAGCGCATGCCAAAACGGAAACTCCCATATTTATGCAAAACCTTCCCTCTTTCCCTCCCTCGACACTCCCACCTAAACAGAGCTGGACACACCCACCCATGACTTTTTCCAACCTAGAGATGTGAAAACACCCTACTGAGACAGGGGGGGTTCATGGCCCTTTAACTTGATGCTCAAAAATGGAAGCTGTAGGCTCATTTATTGAAAATGAGATGAAAAAAATAAATATGGGTTGTACGAATTATAATGCTAGATTTATACATTTAGCTTTATCAGCAACAGTAGTAGAAACAGTGAATTTATCACAGCACTGAATATTTTACAATTAATTTTTATTCAGCTGATTATTTCTTCATTTTATGTTTAATAAAATGGCAGGTTCTAAGTTCTGTTTGTTAAAACCAAAAGTGTCTTGCAGTACTGTTTCTGAAATAAATGAAAAGCAAATTACATTTGTCTCCTCTCTTTTTGACTGATCCAAAAAATGGCCCGATCCATGACAAAAAAACCATCATGTGATCTGAACCATGAGATTTGTGATCCGTTACACTACTAAAGCTACTAAAAAGGTGCCACGCCTCCTTTTTTTGTAAAATTGTACATTTTCGAATGACTCAACTCATATGAATTTTGTACGAATTAGTCACTAAACTGACAAAACAAAAAATACTTACGTTTCCTCATGAAATCGGGCTGCACAGCTCCCAGAACAAATTATATATATATAATTATAAATAAATAAATAACAGTATTATTGTTATTATACAATTATTATTCTAAATAAATAACGTAAATTAATCCTGAATGTAACTGTAAAACAATCTAAAGACACAACTGGAGTGATGCTAAGGTAATTAAAGAAATATTTTGCATGAATATTAATTTCATTAGAATGAAATTCTATAAACAATTCTATTCACCTTATTCTCCGTGTACGAGCGGGCGCAGCCATTTGAATCATTTTGATCGGATACTTCCGGTCTCATTTACTTCCATTCATTTTTAGAGGTTAAAAACAGCCCGTTATGCTCCATGATGTTGCAAACTGATGTTTTCTTATTATATTTTGTCTGTATAATCATGCAAACACTTGTTTGTAGAGCGAGTAGTTTGACCGTTTTCAGCCGTTTATTATTCCTAGTCATTTCTCCCATAGGCAACTGAATCAGTAGTTCTAATACAATCGCAAAAACGAGCGCACTTCCGCATTAAAGAATAAGGTCAAAAGAATACAAAAAAGATACTTTATAGAATTATCAGTTGTGTGTTCTCTTAGACCCGACCAATGGTCGAGAATAAGATTTAAGATTTACCTCCCTGACTCATCATCCCTCCTTTTTGCTTCTTAGAAAAAATCTATCAGGAGCCATGCTTAGTCTAAATAAGATCACAATCATATTATTTAAACTTTGTTTTGTCGACTTGCAAAACTCACTGCGTGCCGACACCACATAAAAGACTGTTAGGCCGGTTTCACAATGCATGAGCGGCATGTAAGCAGCGTGGCTATTTTTTCATCATGCATGTTCATAACCGGGACGCGTTTTTTCCACACACATGCTCAGTTTGCTTTTTGATTAATCCACATTGCTTACACCAGCGTTGGTTCGGTTGCACATAGAAAAAAAAAAACGTCTTTATTCCGGGATTACCACTCTTAAATACACTTGCATATAAACTAAATCGTATCTCACTGGGGCATTGGCGATTTTTACTGAGGGATGTGCCCCAGTAAATGTTGTCTAGCGATGCCCCTGGTGTGAATTGTTACTTAAACTAAACTGTTACTGTGAGGTTTTCAAATGCTTGCGTTAATGTGGACAGAGCCTTATTTTGAAACTATGATGGTAATGGTTTTAAACATCAGTGCAGTGCGCTACTAGCCCACATTTCAGTTCTGAAGCTTTATTTCTTTATAGTTTGTCTTTGGTTTTCAAATTGCTTTGTCTTAGTGTCTGCCAAACACCAAACATGAACAGTATTTATCTGAAATATTAAACGTGACATTCTAAAGAAAGGAGAAATTTGCACAAATCAAAGACTCAACTGAATCCAATCAAAAGCTATGTCTTGACAATAATCATTCATATCCTTAACAAGCATTAATGATGGCAGCTACAGAACAGTCATTAGCGTATAATTAAATATTCAATTCTAAATCACAGCTTTATCTCCTTGATGAGCAGACTATTTAGTTTTTTTTTTAGCACTGAGATCTGAGATAGGCCTGGGATGCGTGTAAGCAAGAAAATGTGAGTAAACATTCATTCATTTTCCTTCGGCTTAGTCCCTTTATTCATCAGGGGTCACCACAGAGAAATGAATTGCCAACTTTTCCCATGCCCTTCCAGCTGCAAACCAATTCTTGGAAAACACCCACACGCTCTCATTTACACACATACAATGTGGCCAATTTAGTTTATTCAATTCACCTATAGCGCATGTCTTTGGACTGAGGGGGAAACCAGAGCACCTGGAGGAAACACGGGGAGAACATGCAAACCACTGAGCCACCATGTCACTCCGTGAGCAAATACACAAACAAACAAACACATAAATAAATAAACAACATATTTCCAATGTCACTTCAATTTGAAAAAGGTACATTTTCAGTTTGTTTATAATCAGTAAGTTTAATAGCAACTCTGAATTCTACCAACACACCAACTCTTCTGTTTTTTGTTAAATGCAAGTTATCTAGCCTTGAATAGCAGAAATGCAACCTCAGCAAACACAAATCACTGTCCAACAGGTGTCTAGAAGCATCCAGCTACATCTACAAACTCGCTAAAGTAGGAAAACATCAAAAATGGCAGAGTTGCTAATTTTACATGCTGCCAAAGATCTGTCAGGCCATAATTTTGCTCGGCAGATTAATGACTCTCCCTTTCTAACGACACCATTAGCCATTCACAACACCAACAAGCATAACTGACATTGATTTTGTAGGCTCATACTTCTAGGTTTATGGTGAACAATTCATCTGTGCATGTCATTAAGAAGAAAAAAAGTTTGCCCTTGTAATCGTATTCATTCATTCATTCATTTTCTTTTCGGCTTAGTGCCTTTATTAATCTGGGGTCGCCATAGCAGAATGAACCGCCAACTTATCCAGCATATGTTTTATGCAGTGGATGCCCTTTTAGCAACAAACCATTACTGTAAAACAACTGACCAACTGACCCAGCCAAGGCTCGAACCAGTGACCTTCTTGCTGTGAGGCAAACGTGCTACCCACTGCGCCACTGTGTCGCCCCATTGTAATCTTTAATTCTTTAATTGAAATCTAAAATTATTATTATTTTTTTGTCAGATTATGTATGTCTTAGGTATTGATCATGGTTAACATACTTAGGGTGCTTTCACACCTGTAGATCAATTGTTTCGTTGTGAATAGGGATTCAAATTGTTACAGTTTATTTTTGTCCCTGGTGCAGTCTCCTCACATTGGTCAGAGTTTCAAAGCTTATTTTCAGAGTCCTATAAATTTCACTCTGCTGTCATACGTTGTTATTTTAATTTATGAGGATGAGCAATAGGAAATTATATGTGAAAAGGTGCACTTACATTTTGAGACCCACAGACACCGTCACCAAATATAAATCACAGAGGTCAGACTTTCTCATACATTGCCTCATTTCAGTTGTCAAGTTTTGTAAAAATCTATCTATTGAATCAATCAATCTATAAAAAGATAAACAAATAAAATTATTGGCTAAAATTATGCATTACAGGTTTAAATTATAGAGAGAAATAACAGACCAACCAAGACTGCACTCAGACCATGAAGCAGATCAATGCTGATCTTTCTTTCGAGGTGTCAGTGCAAAAAAAAACAAAACAATAGGCCTAATACAAACTATTATACGATTCAAATATGGGAAAAAATATCAGACGGTAATGTCCGTGAAACAGCACTCTGTGATATTTCAGCATGCTTTCACTTTCGTATTAGACATGAAACACACACTTAACGCTAGGAATGATGACATCCCGCCCGACTCATTAATCTCTCTACCTGGTTCTCTTCTAGTCTGATTCATTGGATCATTTTGCTTTATCACTACAATCGATCCGCTCCAGAGTTTTTTAATCGAGTTCTGAGAAAATCACTGGTTTAAGACAAATTTCCTTCTGTCAGCAGGTGGCGCTATCACTGTGGGGCTCAATATTGGCATGTAGATGTCTTCAGGAGAGGAATCTCATCGAACCTGTGAATTTTCAGGTAGATCACACTTTGTGTGGTTGAGTTATAAGTACTTCCTCCTCCATGGCGAAGCACTGAAATTTTTCAGTCCTCCATGGACACACCCTTTAACGAAAACTCAAGATCTTCACAATTTAACATCACAAAGGCCTTTGGACTAAACTAATGGAACATGGATTCTTTGTGATAAAATTTGTAGAAGGAGTTTGTTACACTGTAAAACATGTCATTTCCTGTTGCCAGCAGGTGGCGCTATAACTGTAACTGGATATTGGCATGTAATTGTGTTCAGGTCAGGACTGTTATCAAACGTGTTATCAATGCATGCCTGAATTATAACAATTTCCTTTTTCGTGGTGAATCATCAAAGTTTGCGAGGCCGCTACGGACATGCCCTTGCGACGAAAACTGTAGATCTTCACAACTTACCATCGTCAAGGCTTTTAGATGACAATACCCAATGTCGTGTTGATCTGAAAATAAATCCCTGGGAGGAGTTCATAAAAATACAATGCCGGGAAAAACTGCACTTTTTTGACACAGGAAGTTAAAAATTTCTGACTTCCTGTTGGGTTTGAGATTTCGCTCCGAGTGACTTTTTTGTAGGTAGGTGACGTGTGTGCCAATTTTGGTACGCTTGTGTGAATCGTAGCTTCGGCATGTCGTAGTTTTCAGGCATGTTTAGATCCTCAAAATCACAATTCATTCTAGAGAAGGAGAAGAAAAAGAAACGGAGCAATTCCAATAGGGCCTACGGTGTTCGGCCCCTAATAAATAAAAATGCTCCTGTATAGCAGTCCCACATCATACTTTCACATCTGACACTCGATGACACTGAATACCCTGTCAGAATAGTTTATTTTACAGTTTACAGAATAGCTTTTTACAGTGTCTGCTATAATGTTGTTTTGTGTGTTTACATAGATGAATATGGCCACTGCGTGAATGTGCAGTATAGTTATGATTTCATTGCCACATTATATCGTTTAGATAACATGATATATACCTTCAGTGATTTCCTGACGATTAATACCAAAAAACAATGCAACTGGAATAACTACAGCAGTCGCAATTGTCTGATCTCATATGTAGTAAGAGATCGCGATGACATATGATAACGTGTGCAGGTGCTGTAGTGGTGTGCCACTTCTTGTAAACAATTGAGAAAAACTGTAAGTGGAAATTCAAACCATTTCCCAGATGACGTTTGACGGTTGCCAAATTAGTAAAATAAATGACCAAAGTACTAAATAATACCTGCCATGAGTATAACCGCATTCACCATCGGGAGGCGGTATAATCACTCTTGAAGGAGAATTTTCAAGAGCTGTTTCTTCAGCAATCTTGCGTCCTTTTGTTCTCTTTTAACGTCATCATCAACTGCCAAAGTTCAGTTCCAATACTTAAGACAGCAAAAACGGAGGACGCGTGAAACTTCCCCGATGTGTTCTTGATATCAAGGATGTATGGATTCAGACTTGAGCATCAAACTTGCTCTAGAAGTCATGGAAGCACGTATTATATAGGTTTATTATTAAAGTTCAGAGATAGAACTTATTTGTCTCAGGAGTTTCCCTAAATGAAACGTTGAATGTAAACATTCCCCTGAAAAGCTTGATAAAGGAATAAACACATTAAGGGTGTTTATTTGCTGGAATTTGTATTAAAATCAGCTTTATTCAGGGCCTAATTTGTGAATTGCGAGGTCCCAGAACAGAGGATCCGGGTCCCGGGTCAGCGGATCCGGCATGTTACCCGAAAGTGGAGAGCGGGGGAGGGGGGGTTGTTGTTGTGGACAAAAGTGAAGAGGGTTGGAGTGGGAAGTCGCAGTGAACATCGGATGGGGGAGGAGAGCGGTTGAGGAGGAGGGTTGGTAAAATGTGGTGCCGGAGCGTATTCAGCGTATCCAGCGTATTCCGGCACAAATTAAGCCCTGGTTTTTTAAAGTTTTTATTTGTAAAGTGTTTATGCATAGTATATATCTTGAAAAGGGGAAAAACAATAAATTGTTGTATGAATGCTGTAATGTTTCAATATTTTTCCAGTAAAAACACGTGAAGGTCATGTGACCATCAGGAAAAACGCAACATTTTATTTCTCACAGGACGCGTTCCCTGTTCTCGCGGCCTCACAAGTTCATTCTTCCGAGGTGACCTGGCAAGACAGGTCTTTACAAGAACGCAAGTCCATCCTCTGCGTTCTTGGAATTGAGAAACAGTCAAAGTATCCAACAAAAGTGCCCAATAGCTCCACCCCTTCCGTTACATGAGATAAGCAGCGACTGTTGAGTATGTGAAGTGTCCATCATTCCTTACTTATTTTTAATGGTTGAATAAGCGTATTTAAAGTGCACTTACTATTTTTAGAAATTTCAGTGTACTACTTGCACTATTTATAATACAAAATGGCATAAGATAAGTATGTGATTTGGGACGCACATTCTGTGTTTGGAAGCCGTAGGGAGGTGGGTGCCATTTTATTTCTAAAACCCGTTTTCTCGTGTTTATGTTTAGTTAGGGAGTTAGTGTACATTTCTGTTTTTAATTTAATTTTACTTTGTTAGTTTAGACAGTTTTACTCCCTAGCTAGCTAGAGTGTACTTTTTTTTGGCCTTTCCCCCTCCCGAAGCTCATCTTTGCTTCCCAGTTTTAACATTGTACATTTGTGCTAATAAATTCTTTAATTGAAATAGGTGTGCTGTTGTGAAGGTAGGGGACTGATCCACACTCACCCCGACCAACTTTTCACTGTTGCTCTCACTCCTAGCATTGGAGTTTACCCGCCACAACCAGTTTGTCCCGTTAGCTCGTCATGTTACGTCGTTTAAGTTCGAGTCGGGTTCGAGTGTGGGGAAGAGCGGTTCCAGAAAGCAGGTAAGACAAAAACAGAATGCAAAAAATAAATTGAACACGTGAACAACAGGGTGACAATGCGATTAAATCCGAAAACGTGGTAAAAATCAGACGAGGCCTTTTCTTTTTCTGGAGGTCTTTTGTAAACCGTTGGTTGGGTTTAAGGAAGTAAGTGAGTGGGCGGGTCAATCGATAAAATTGGTTGGGTTTATGGAAGGAGGAGGGTGGGTCAGTCAATCAATTGGCCGGCCAGCCATTCGGTCAGACAGTCAGACAGACAGACAATAGGTCAACAGCGGCCTCTGGTGGGTTTACACGAGAACAGCGGGCATAAACGGCACTCGTGAGAGAAATTTGAGATAGGAAAACGCGCACACATCGGCCTCTCATGGATTCGCGAAGACAAAAACTGCAAATATACATACCTCCTGGGACGTATTTTGCGGTCTCCAGAAACGTCCACAGGACTACGTTTTCAGAATGAGCCTGGGTTGCACGTAGCATCAGGGATGTAACACACAGTGGGAATAACAAGCCATGCCCACTGTTTTCTCATTTAGTATTTTATTTCTCTAGGAGCTGCGTCACAATATGGAAAGAAAAACAGTCGCATCATGCGGTTCATTTAGAATTTAAATGTCGTTTCCTAGCTGAAATCATCCAAAGCAGGTGACTGGATTCAGTTGGTCCTGATTTCAACTCTTGAACAGCTTTTTGAAACTTCAGCCATTGTTAAAGATATATTGTCTCAACCTCTTTTCCTTCTTTTATAGTTGTGGTAGGTGTCTCGAGAATATACCAGTTCAGGGGTCGCCAATATACCAGTTCAGGGGTCGCCACAGCGGAATGAACTGCCAACTTACCCAGCATGTTTTACACAGCGCATGCCCTTCCAGCTGCTAGCCAGTACCGGGAAACATCGATACACTCTTTATCACATCCTGTTTTTCTTGTGTGTTTGTTTTCATCATGTGACCCTCACCATGTTCTCTTTTGTTCTGTTTTCCTGCTATGTCATTATGTTTATCACTTCCACCTGTGTCTCAACCCTATATGTAATCAGTTCATCATCCTCTGTGTATTTATAGACCCTGTGTGTCATTCAGTCCTCGTCCGGTATTCTTCATGATGTCTCGTCTAATGCTTGTTTTCACCCTATGTCCTTCCAGTGTAAGCTGGGGTATCAACCTCCCTTATTTTCTTGGTCGGAAGATACCTCACGGGTCATATAAGGCCACCAATACCGGGTACGGAGTAGCAAGACAGTGAATGAGTGAATGGGGTGATGAGCAACAGGTGAAGGTGATTAGTATTCTGGTGATTGGGGCTGTGCAGGTGCAGTGGAGGAATCTGACGGTCCAGAAGGATTCCTGACACTCGCACATTCACACACTAAAGCTGCGGTCACACTAGAGTTTGAGCTTGCAAAATTCTGTCGTGCGGGAGCTGCAAAAAGGGGCGGGATTAAACAAGATGGTTAGGCATTAAAAAAAGCGAGCGATTGCTCCATGTTTTAAATTTCTGTTCAGAGAGGTCATGTTTTGATCCTCGATTGGTCTCACGCAGTCAAGTGATGCGATTTCGCAGGTCAGAGTTCACCAAGCTTGAACTTTGCACCTCAGCGTATTGCAAAACTTGACGCGTGACCCTGCGTTTCCGGTCTGACGCATTCGCGTGCGTATGAATGGAAGTCTATGGGGAGAAAAGTCCAGTGTGACCGCAGCTATACACTATGGCCAATTTAGTTTTATTCAATTCACCTATAGCTCATGTCTTTGGACTGTGGGGGAAACCGGAGCACCCAGAGGAAACCTACGCCAACACAGGAGGAACATGCAAACTCCGGAGAGAAATGCCAACTGGCCTAGTCAGGACTGAGAGAGCCACCGTGTCATCCCCAAATAATTTATTTTGAATTATTCTATTCTTTGTGTTTGTGTTCTTTTGTGTGTATACTGTATGACATACTGTTTGTGCATGTTTAAAATTATTAGCTGATTATCCAGCCTAACATTTGTGATTAACGTTTTTTTTTTTTTCTCATTCATTGCTGTTTTTGTATTCATAATTTTGTTTATTTCTAGTTCTTTGTTGTTTTTTGAGTTTCTGGATACTGGGTTTTCTTTATTGTTAATAATTTCAATTTAATTAGTCTATTTTGGTTTGTTGTTTGCATTAACCAGTTGATTGCATATTTAATTTTATTCTATTTTCTTTTTTTTTTCCATTTTTATATTTGGTCGGGAGTCCTAGATTGGTCCCCCAAAATAATTAGATTTATTAGATTGAGTTGATTTAAGCAGTTTTGTTTAATTTTGTATTTCTTTTGAAATTATTATTTGTTTGGTATTAATGATGTGTTTGCATGTTTTCCTTCAGGATCTGCAGGCTTACACAGGACAGAGAGTCCTCTGTTCTGCTGCAGTGGTGGTGTTTTCTTACAGAGTGTTGTGTATTGCCATATGCAAAAAGTTTTCTTTTGTTGTTGTTGGTACATGAGCATGATTATTTTGTTTTGCCTTCAAAATCTTTTACAAAATGAACAACCAACTTTCTGTGGTAAAGTAATCGCCCTGTGTGTTATTTTACTATGCTGCAGAGGTGTAGATGATGTTTGCAGCACAGAATGATGACGTATGTCACTCGAAGATTAAGTAAAAGTGAAATCCAACATAACCGTTTACTCTGCGGTCGCATTGCAAAACATCAGATCTGTGTCTGATTTAAGACTACATATGAAAGTGGCACAAATCTGAAGTGAAAAGATCAGATTCCATGCTGTTTGGGCTATTCACACTGTCAAGACCTGAGTCTCATATGGGCGAAAGATCAGATTCGGGCCACATTTGCCTGCAGTGTGAACGTAGCCTTATATTGTTGTGATCACCATCTTCTAGGCTAAAAGATGAAACCATTTTGAAAGACGTATAAAACACACAGTGACTGCTAGCCAGTTTTGAGGAAAACATGACACAGCAGGGTTAGTTGTAACAGGGTGTTACAATTAAGCCACACACTGTTGGACACCAATTAAACAAACAAAATAACACTTGAATTTGAAGTGTAAGAGAACACTTCTTACATAGAAAACTTCTTACATAAAAATGTTTTTTAATAGGAAATATTGTTTTAATAGAAAAACAAATATTTTATTGCTAATAATGCAAATAAATAAATTGTAAATAATGGAATTATTATGGAATTATTATGAATTCTATATATATATACAGACATGATTGTACATGATTGAAACAGACATGATTGTAGTAATATGTAACATTTTAGTTGATCCAGTTACCACAATTCCGCTTCTTAAATTCACATCCTCTGTTCCTTAATAGCATCTAAGGAATTGTTCAGCTGTTGAAATGTGTAAAATGGAGCCTACAAAAGAGGTGTCAGTAAATTACAGACAGAATTTCCTTGTGAATTTGAATCATTTTCTCCTTCACTATCTAGACATTCAGCTTCAGAATCATTCTCAGATAACTCATCAGTTCACGGTGCTCTGCAACAGGCTGCTACCTTGTACCTGCAGATTTTTAAGCTTGTTCAGCTTTTCTGGGTATTTTGAATGAATCGATAACAATGATTTCTTAAATTTTTTCTGCACTGCCATCTGATCAACCCAGGCTCATTATGGATATGTTCCCCTTTATACATTTCTGGAGAGCTTGAAATACGTCCCAGGAGTTAAGTTTTTGTTGCAGTATTTTGTTTACCTTAATTCACTGTGCACATTTTTCAGATCTCAAATTTCTCTCAACGTACGCGGCGAGCCACTGGGCAAACTGGTAACAGTAGAAAAGCTGTCCACACGGAGGTAAGCGGTCAGCTGGTAAGCACGAAAACAAACAGAATCCGTCAGCAGAGTCATACCGCCCCGTTCATTTTAAAGATGAAATGCAGCCATACGTACTTTTGGCTACATAATTTGCGCTCTCCAGAAATGTATAAGAGGCTAAGTATTCACAATGAGCCCGTCATGATTCTGATCATGTGTACTGATGACTGTCTGTACAGGTACAAGGCGAGCTACCCAGCAAACCGACCATATGCATGTAAGCAGTCATAAGTAAGAAAATGAACTGTTGTCTGTGGTGTCATACCATCATGTAACATTCATTTTACACACAAAATGCATGGTTCCCAAAAATGTAGCCCTTTTGAGCCTATGTTTCATTATCAGAATCAGAATCAGAATCAGAATCAGTTTTATTGCCAAGTGTGCTTCACACACACAAGGAATTTGTTTTGGCAACAGAAGCTTTCAGTGTACATAAAGTGACGAGTGACAACACAAAATTAAATACAAGAAAAGAAAAGGCAATAAACATTAAACAGAGATGCAGTCAGTCAAAAAGATCTGGATGTTGAATGTATGTACAGATATGTTGTAAATATACAGGTTATAAGGTGCTGTGTACAAGTGCGTATGAGAAAGTATTGCACGTTTATTGCACAGTAGGGGAATATTTAACTGTTCATGAGGTAGATGGCCTGAGGAAAGAAACTGTTCCTGTGTCTATCTGTTTTTGTGCTTGGTGCTCTGTAGCGCCGACCAGACGGTAACAGTTCGAACAGGTAGTGTGCTGGGTGTGAGGCGTCCAGAGTGATTTTACGAGCCCTTTTACTCACTCTGGAAGAGTACAGTTCTTGAAGTGTGGGAAGGGTAGTGCCAGTGATTCGTTCAGCAGTCCGGACTATTCGCTGTAGTCTACGGAGGTCGGTTTTGGCAGCTGAGCTGAACCAGACGGTGATTGAAGTGCAGAGGATGGATTGGATGACAGCTGAGTAGAACTGTACGAGCAGCTCCTGTGGCAGGTTGAACTTTCTCAGCTGACGAAGGAAGTACAGTCTCTGCTGGGCTTTCTTTACAATGGAGTCTATGTGAATGTCCCACTTCAGATCCTGAGAGATGGTGGTGCCCAGGAACCTGAATGACTCTACTGCAGCCACAGTGCTGTTCATGATGGTGAGTGGGGGGAGTGCAGGGGGGTTTCTCCTAAAGTCCACTATCATCTCCACTGTTTTGAGCGTGTTCAGCTCCAGGTTGTTGTATCTGCACCATAAAGCCAGCCGCTCCACCTCCTGTCTGTATGCAGACTCGTCACCGTTCCGGATGAGGCCGATAACAGTAGTGTCATCCGCAAACTTCAAGAGCTTAATGGAGGGGTCTTTTGCAGTGCAGTCGTTTGTGTACAGGGAGAAGAGCAGTGGGGAGAGAACACATCCCTGGGGGGCACCAGTGCTGATGGTGCGGCTGTCGGATGTGATTTTGCCCATTCTGACTAGCTGTTGTCTATCTGTCAGAAAGCTGGTGATCCATTGACAGACAGAGCTAGGGACAGACAGCTGGGTCAGTTTGTTCTCGAGCAGTGATGGGACGATGGTGTTAAAGGCAGAACTGAAGTCCACAAACAGTATCCTTGCATAGTTCCCTGGTTTGTCCAGATGTTTTAGGATATAATGCAGTCCCATGTTGACTGCATCATCCACAGACCGGTTTGCTCTATAGGCAAACTGCAGGGGGTCCAGCAAAGGTCCAGTGATGTCCTTCAGATAAGCTAGCACCAGTCTTTCGAATGACTTCATGGCCACAGATGTTAAGGCAACAGGTCTGTAGTCATTGAGTCCTGTGATCTTTGGTTTCTTTGGTATTGGGATGATGGTGGAGCATTTGAAGCAGGATGGAACTTTGCGCTGTTCCAGTGATCTGTTGAAGATCTGTGTGAAAATGGGAGCCAGTTGGTCCGCACAAGTTTTCAGACAGGCTGGTGAAACACCATCTGGACCTGGTGCTTTTCTTCTCCTCTGTTTACTGAAGATCTGACGCACATTATCTTCACTGATCTGAAGTGCCGGGGTGGAGAAGGAGATGGCTGGAGGTGTTGATGGCTGTTTACTGAGGATCTGATGCTCATTATCCTCACTGATCTGAAGTGCAGGGGGTGAGAGGGAGATGGCTGGAGGTGTTGATGGCTGTGTAGGGAGATGATCCGGGTGGGTGTGAGGTGTCTGGTCAGAGGTGTCAAATCTACAATAGAAGATATTCAGCTCGTTTGCAAGATGTTTGTTGCAGTCGATACTGGGGGATGGCGTTTTATAATTTGTGATGTCTTTCAGGCCTTTCCATACTGATGCAGGGTCGTTGGCAGAAAACTGGTTTTGCAGCTTTTTGGCATAGCTTTTCTTGGCCACACCAATCTCCTTTGTCAGTGTGTTCCTGGCCTGATTGTATAAAATCCTGTCCCCGCTCCTGTAGGCATCCTCTTTTTCATGACGAAGCTGTCTAAGTTTTGGTGTAAACCATGGTTTATCATTGTTAAATGATAAGTAGGTCCTGGTAGGTCCATATACATTCTCCACTCTTTTCCACTGCAGTATTCACCTGTTCAGCTACAGTATTACTCCCCTTTTTTCAGCTTCGCTGAATAAAATAGCCTTATTTGCTGTAATTGGGTTGTTTATACCTGATGTGGACAACTTGAGCAATTACTACATTGAATTGTTGCAACATTACATTGCTACATTACATTGTTGCTACATTATTATTACAAGACAATTACTATTTGTTTTACACACAGTATGTGTGTGTGTAGGCGGTTCATTCTGCTGTGGCAACCCCAGATTAATAAAGGGACTAAGCCAAAAAGGAAAAGAAGGATTGAATGAGTCTGTGTGTGTGTGTGTGTGTGTGTGTGTGTGTGTGTGTGTGTGTGTGTGTGTGTGTGTGTGTGTGTGTGTGTGTGTGTGTGTGTGTGTGTTTGTTTATTCATATATTTGTTGTTCTGTACATGTACTGAATGTAATCCTTTTTTAAAGAGTCGAACTGTCACGAGAACTACACATATGCCAATTAAATGAACTACAACTCCCATAATGCACCTCAGATACACCAGTTTCTGATTCCCCCTGATTATACACACATGGAAGCTCATGATGGACTAATCAGATGGACCATATAAACATCACACACACTGACATTGCTTAGTCTTTTTTACTCTTAGCATTATGAAGCATTTTCCATGTCTTCCCATGTGTTTTGACCTTTGTTTTGTTTTATTATTTATGCTGTTATGCCACCTGTCCTGACCATTAGCTTGTTATTTCGACCATGCTCTATGGATTACACTCAAGCTCCAGTTTGTACATGTTTGACCATTGCCCGCCTGGCTACTCTTGATTATTAAACTGTACATTGATCCTCATCACCGTTATCCTGACCTGTAACAAGAACATAGACGAAATCTATGGTTCTACACTACAATAATAGTAGTAGATCTTTTGATGTAGCCTGATTTTGTTCAGCTTCTGCCTCATTCCTTTAGCACACCACACATCCAGTGCATGTAACCAAGCCATATGCTCCTTGCTCCTGTTTGTATGACTAAAATGCCTGATAATTATTATTTTATTGTTTTATTTATTGATGTTTTCACATCATAATTGTCAAAATCTGTGATTAGGTCGAAGCCTCTCGCACACACATACACACAGTAATTTATTATTGTTTAATAAAATGTGGAATTTTTAAACAAATTTAAAACAAGATTTGGCATTTATACATTTATATAGTATGTGCCCCACCACACTGACAAACACAATTATGTTTATGTACAAACACCACCCCCTTCCTCCAATTTGAATGAATGTTTTATGTTATTCAAAGAGAAAATTACTGTCACTTATATTTTAGTTTTAAATTTATTTGAAATTAATTGTATACATAACCAAACCTGAATTAAGTTTTGGGTTAAAAAAGCCAACAAAACAATCTGATTACAAAGAAGTTTGACAGGGTGTTTTTGTAGTGCTGAATTCAGTAAGCGAGGTAAAGCCTGTCTGGCACAAATCTGCAGCGACTTGCAATTGACACAGACTGCTGTGTGAAGCCCTTATTTCTTTTCAAGAAAGTGGAGTTCAGCAGTGCATGAAAACCAGGTTGAGCTGAAGAGGCAAGAAGAGTAAAAACATGGAATGAGCATGCTTTACAAGAGGCAGGCAGCAGGGAGAAAAATAAAGCTGACAAAATAAGCCCAGTCTGCCTGAACCTTCAGTCAAATGTGGAATTTTAAAACAAATTTAAAACAAGAAGGAATGAGAAATACACACAAACACACAAGCCAATCAAAACAACAAAATGGCTTTTGAAGTTCACAACAAAGGCTATGTTCTGTTAACCCTTTCATGCATATGATCACACCGGTGTGATCAGCCTTGGCCTGTCCCTGAAGCGTACAATCACACTGATGTCATTTGAACAATCAGAGCGCACGTTATCAATTGCTAAAATTTTAATTCTAAAATAAAATAACATTTATTTTAGGTTTCAGACGTTCAAATATGCATAACTACAAGCAAAACATACAATTTAAGGTTTGTAAAATACACCCGGATATCTATGAAGACAGCAAAAATATATATTTTTCAACATAACTTGACAATGTGCTTTGTTCACATAAGATACACACTGTTTATGTTACTAGAATATTTTCTTAAATTCATGTATTTCGAAAGAAAATTATGAATAAACATGATGTAAATCAAGCAGCTTGGATCTCTCCTGTGGTTGTTGCTATAGAAAGGACACAGCTGTGATAGGAAATTTAATAAGTATTAATATTATTTATTAAATTACACATTAGTTGTATTTTATTAGCAACAACCCTAAATCCAACCCTCACTGTAAAGTAAATACAGTATTTATTCTAGTGTCAAAAAATTATGCTATATTAACGTGAGTATCCTCTGCTGTCCCATCCAGACTATCCCATCTAGCCTTCACCGCGCTGCAAAAATACAATTTTATTAGATTACGCTGTACTAGTGTGAGTATCCTCAGCTGCATCACAGCTAACTAATAAAATACAATTAATGCATAATTTAATAAATAATATAAATACTTCTTGTTAACTTCCGAAAAAGCACCCTTTACCCGTCATATAACAACTAATATGATCATTATTAAGCTGTTTAAAAGACTAAATATATGTTCAGTCACATATTTGAGAATTGGAGTATCAGAATTTCACAATATAATTAGAACATTTGTCGATATTTACAAAAAAAGGGTAAAATTATACAAAATACGATATATAAAATTGAATTCAGAATTATTAGCGGTGGGGGGGTGGAGGGGGGAATGTGATAATAATTCTGACCTTAACTGTACATAGATTATTGGCTGGTGGGTCACGTGATAAACGACGCGTCACAAAAGAAAACTTTAGAATGCAATTGACTCCAAGGAACGGGCTGCGTCTGAAAATCGCAGACTTCCATAGCATATAGTATGCTAAAAACAGTATTCAAGCCGAGTAGTATGTCCGAATTCATAAAATAAAAAAAAATAAAAAAATGGTATGTGAAAAGTACATGGTTGATCTACTACTTTTGGTAAAATTCTGAAGTGTGCATCGGATAGGTGCTTCGCTATCCCATAATGCTTCGTGTGAGAATTCATGACTAGTAGTGAAGCGATGCAACTGAAGCCGGTGGGTCACGATAATAATAACAAAATGGTGGATGTAGTACGTCCCAATTCTATTCCTACTGCTCACATTCATACTGTTTAGAACGTACTTTTCTAACGGTCGAGTATTACATTTAAATTTAAATGCAGAATCTACGGAGTAGTAGGTGATTTCAAATGCAGGCACAGTCACAAAAAAAAAAAAAACTCACGCAATATGAGTATTTGAACTCACGCTCATCTTGAGTATTTAAAACTCACACCTTAAAGGGTTAGGTATAATAATAATAATAATAATAATAATAATAATAATAATAATAATAATAATAATAATAATAATAATAATAATAATAATAATAATAATAATAATGGGTGACGTAGTGGCGCAGTAGGTAGTGCTGTCGCCTCACAGCAAGAAGGTCGCTGGTTCGAGCCTCGGCTGGGTCAGTTGGCGTTTCTGTGTGGAGTTTGTATGTTCTCTCTGCGTTCGTGTGGGTTTCCTCCGGGTGTTCCGGTTTCCCCCACAGTCCAAAGACATGTGGTACAGGTGAATTGGGTAGGCTAAATTGTCTATAGTGTATGTGTGTGAATGAGTGTGTGTTGATGTTTCCCAGAGATGGGTTTGTGGTTCATTCAGCTGTGGCGACCCCGGATTAATAAAGGGACTAAGCCGAAAATAAAATGAATGAATTAATGAATAATAATAATAATAATAAATGTTGAATAAATGATGGTATAATAAATTATGATGCTGGGGTTAGGATAGTCATAAATAAAGATTGTACTGAGCATTTGAAGCTGCTAAGGTCTTCAAAGAGAACAGCCTTTTTTATTCACAAGATGTAGCCAAATTTATTCAAGCTCTGGCAACAAGAGTAGGAGAGGTCAAGAGGGCAGGTCTACATTCATGACTGCTGCCAATAACTCCTCCTGAAAATGAAGTCCACAGACAACATTATGAGCAGCACTGGCATTTGAATTGCAGAATACAAGTTCTTTTAAAAACCTTCCCATGACTCCTAGAAAAAAGAAAAAAAAACAGTGAGCTTTATATTTGGAATCAAATAAGGTCTTTTAGGGGGAAAAAATCTAATTTAGTCAATTTTATCCTGATATGGACAATAAAGACACCAGTGTCAGGCTCAATGTCAGCGCTGTAAAACCAAACAGTGGATTAAATCAAATTAAATGAATTGATTTCACTCAAATATTAATGAAAGTTCGTTATACTTAATAATAACAAGTTATGAACTCAAAAGTAGATTGCATTAGATTTGATTTGTTTTTCTTCAGACTATGTAAGCAGGAAAAATGCTGTTAATAAGACTTAAGAGATTGTATGCATGCTTATGACTACTGTCCTTTATTGACAATCTCAATACAATGGAGGAACTATGACATCAGTTTGTATGCAAAAACCCGGAAGCAAGTTAGCGTTTTAGCAGTTCCAGTTCCCTTGTTTCAAAATCAATGAGTTTTTTAATAGTATTTCGCTTCAATCACTTAATTTAGGTTTGTGGCTGTCACAATTTCCAGCGATCTAACCTTGATAGATCGCTGGAGAACATTCGCATTTACACTACAATCCTGCATCCATACGGACTACAAGTCCTGTCAGGCACCACACACACACGCCTGTTTCAAGCCTCCTTTGATTAGACTCACACAGCTGAAGCTGGACTGGTTACACTCATATATATTCAGCTCACTCTGACACCCTCATTGCTGAGTCTTGTTATACTGTCACTGAACATTATGACACGTTTTCCTTTTCTTGCCTTGCCTTCCATGTTTGAACCTTGCTTTGTTTTGTTTGTTTTGCGTTGTCTGCTGCCTGCCTTTTGACCATATGCCTGTTGTATGATCACCACTCTGGATTTGCCTGTGTACATCTGTTTGCCCCTGTGTTGACCTTTGCTTGCCTGACAATCTATGTGAATAAAACCTGCACACTTTCATGAATAGTGTTTAATAGTTTGTAGTATTTTTATAATTGGGAATTCATATTGTGTGTAGATAATGCCTTCACTTGTAGAAACCGTCATGACAGATTAATTTGTTGATTGTTTATTTTAATAAAACGATATTATGAAGATACTGCTTACCAGTGCAGTCTCTTTCCTGCTCTCAGTAATGCAAATGTGTGGAGAAATTTGTAAAAATACATTAATATTAACTGTCATTTTAACTTGATCAATTGTTTTTTTTGTCTTTTTTTTTCATCTGAACACATTTAACTCTATAACTGCAATATTTACCCTCCTCCTTAAAATGTATAGCATGTGTGACTGTATGGGCTGCTTTCAGCTGTACTCTGTGACACAAAAGAATATTGAATGTTGTTCTCTATCTATGATGGAACTTGGAGGCATTTGATAGACCTGTCCCTCATGCCTCATTTCTGTCAACTTTTTCAATCACTAAGGTAAGTGGGCTGTATGCACATGCATGAAACACTTTGAAACATACAGTACATGTTTAAAAACAAATTGCATTTCCCATGTAAAAACTATTCAAAAGGCACGTAGGTCATACCTGTCAACCCTCCCGTTTTTCCCGGGATTCTCCCGTTTTTTACAGTTCTATCCCGCTATCATCCCATAAAGGTATTTTCCCGTGTTTCTCCTGTATTTTCAGTCTTTCTCTTAAGGGTGGCAATAAACATTAAAGAGCAGAGCCTCCCTATACGCAACCCATACAGCCAAACCACCAGGGGCCGCCCTTTGCTCTGAAATGTGAGTCTGTTTCTCTGCTTTCGCTTTGTTTAGGCATGAAAACACTTTGAAATAAATATAAAAACGGCGGGATTCCCTTACCTTTTATTACAGGTGCTGTCTACCCTTCATATGAAGTTATATATCGGTGCATGACTGTCAGCTGAAGCGCTCCATAGTGATAAATAGAGGCTGTTTCCCAAACAGATTCTGTACACGCAATTTGAAACAGAGCGAAAGTCTGGGTTTTGGGTGCGTGTTTAAACAGACATATGCACATAAATAATAATAATAATATCTAAAGATGTCGATCTTGGTGGTTTTTTTTTTTCAAACACAACTCATTTCGTCCTAAATAAGCATAAAAGGTTAGGAAAGCAATCAAATGCTTTCTTTATAATGTTAGATGTGTGCATTTTGTGTGACACCTGTTATTTAATGTAATCAAATGAAAAAAACTAAATAAATAAGAGATTCATTCGTTGCTCTTTAATCAGAATGTGTAAGTTATACAGTGAAGAAACGGCTATTGTGATTTGATATTATAATAGCTATTAATTTTAATAAGCTGAACTGTTTGCTAATGTATTTGCTGCTAATGTATACTATTTATTTTTTTATTTTTCTTTTGTAAATAATAATAATAAAATATATTACTGACAATTTAACTGTTTATTTACAAAGAAACTGCTCCAAATCAACCTATTTAGTAATCGAGGGAATCCCTTATTATGGTAGGCATATCCCTCATTTTCACATTCCAATGTTGACAGGTATGACATAGGTCTATATACAGATGTGTTTTTTGTGTATTTGTATTTGTTTATATTATATAGTGTGTATTATAACATAATAAACTGAGAGTGTAAATCTTTGTCATGGACCATATTTCTAAAAATAAGCTTGAATAGTTGCTGTTAACAGGGTGGTGCTGACGTAACAGGCAAACGTCCTGAAGTCAGTGCAGTGCATTTATAGCCTAATGTTAGCTTTTCTGATCTTGCACTTAAATTTAAAAAGCAAAAGTAATAAAAGTTGTATTATCGTGTGAGGATTATCCGGTTGGACAAAACCAGCAAGAGTAATGAACTGTGTTTGAACACAGAGTTTATTGTTTGCAATCTTCAAAAAGCCTATAGGGAAATTCCTAAAGGGATTTTATCGAGGGAATTTTATGCTAGCAACCAATTAGCCTACAAGGTGACATCACAGTTCCTCCACTGTATTCTACCCCTTAGCCCTACCCCTTGTTTCACGCATTCACTTGAAGGGGTAGGGTTGTCCTAATTCTCTTTTGCTTGAAGGCGTAGGGGTAAGGGGTTCAGGACTCAAATGAAGTGGTGTGAGAAATTTCCCTAAATACACAAGCTACAGCAGCAACATGACCACAAATGTGAGCAAGAAGACCCACACATGTAAAAAAGGATAAAATCCCTCATTTATAATTTTAGTACAAGCAACAAACATCTGGTTTATTACACTCATAACAATTTGAATGTGTTGTGTCTATGATCTTTAAAAAAAAATGCTAACTTTTGCTAACAATAGTCACTTATAACACTATATCTGCTGTAAAATATTTCACAACATATTTTAAATCATGATAACACTGTATGCAACATGATCCATCAGTGGTAACAAGAGCTCGAGCTAACCCAGAACCTCAAACACTTTTGAGCTGAAAATGAATAGCGTTCACTCCAATGCAGCTCAAAACAAATTTGTGAGCCGGGCCAATCACACTGGAGACACTTTTCAGTTCACTGCTTTTCTTTGACATTAGTAAAGAGCAGTGTACTGCACTTTTTATGTTACTAGGCAACCACAATATCAACGGTCTTGGTGCTAGAGCTAGTGATGACATAATGTGATGTGTGTTGTAGTGGTCCCCATAGGGGAATATTTCCATCTCTTCCTCATCACAGTCTACACTCAAAAATAAAGGTACGCAAGCTGCCACTTGGGTGGTACCTTTTCAAAAGGTGCACATTTGTACCTAAAAGGTCAATGTTAATACCTCAAGGGTACATAGTAGTACCTTAAATGTACAAAAGTGTTCCTCTTAAAATGTTAAGTTACTAATATATGCTTTTGAGGTACCAATATGGACCCTTTAAGTACAAATGTGTACCTTTTGAAAAGGTACCACCCCAGTGACAGCTCACGTGTCTTTATTTCTGAGAGTGTAAGAGTGTATGGAATTACACCAACCAGTTGGTGAAGGAATTACACCAACCAGCACAGATTACAATTTTACAAATGCTGTCCGGGATTTTTTTTTTAGCGTGCTGTATAAAATTCCATTAAAACAACTCTCTCTTATCAGTCCTTACTTCATACTCTCATCCAGTAGGTCAGAGTTTGTGACAGGGTCATGACTGTAATTTTGATGAATGAAAGTGAAACTGCCAAACTGCAATTTTAAATGCACCTGAAATTACATAAAGCTCTGGAGGAAACATTGAGTAGCGTGGTAATGTAATGGCGTTAATCAATCTATGTACTACAACATGTAAAACAAGAACATGAAAGGAACATTCTAAAAGCAACTCAGAGAAACACCTTCATCATATAATTGCATTATTAAGATGAAGTTAAATCATTTGATTACTGATGTCCATGTAAACGTAGCCAGTGTTGCATGATATCTTCAAAACACTTGTGAAATGCCAAATTAAATAGACAAAACAATGGAGCAATCATCATTTCAACATTTTTTTAATCAAAACTCATTAATTAGCCGTATAATGCTCATGCATTTTTTTTCTTTTACCTGTATCAGACTGATAGTGCTACATATTTTAAACATTAATCGCACAATTAACACCAGCAATGCTTATTCAGTTATTGCTAACATCATTTAGAAATTCCACAGATACCAAGGGTGCTCCATGCATATAAAAACTCCAAATATTGTGCATACCTAGATCAAAGCTAATTAAGTACAGCATTACTATTCATATTTAATATTTGAGGTAAAATATAATGTAAGAATATGTTGGTAATGAGTATGTAAGGGACATCATTTATTTACGTCAAATAAAGGTATTTTCTGTAGATCTATTCTCTGTGTGCAGTTATAGAGGGATATGGGGAAGCATCCACATCAGCTGCATCTCTCCATTGCTATGACTCATTATCACAGTTGTCTATACTCAGTGGTTTGAGAGTCTATGGATGACTTCACTCTGAAATAAATGGAGGCTGAACGTTGGAGGACAGGAAGAAGGAAAAGAAAGAAGAAAAACAGGAGGGTCGCGACGAATCAGAGTCTCGTTTCTCCAAACAAATCAAAAGAACTCTCCTACCAGTCCAATGGCTCAAACACACAGTCTAGCAGGTGAATCGGTCCCGTGGGTGGCTCTCCATACATACATTACTCATTGAGTACAGCGTGAACCAGGGACTCATCACAGATGCTTCAACTAATACAAAAAAAAAACCCAACCAAAGTGAAAAGGTGTATTTTTATTAATAAAATTGTCTTCAGATCTGCGTCAGTAACTGCTTACAGCTCCGCCACATCCGCTTCTCACTCAGATATCTGCCGACAACAGTTACTCGTTTCAACTCTCACTTCGATGATGAATTCTCTATTTGGTAATGATTTCTCAATCAGACGACAGTTTTTGGTGCTGTTGTCTGTTTTAATATTATCTTTATCTTTGTTAAATCTGTTTGAAATCGCTGACTGAATGTGGAGGGGCTCTGGATCTCTCTGTTTTAGTCTCGTCTTTCTCTCTCGATCATCTCTCTGCATCCTTTTGATATTCTCAACTGTAACTTTTTAACTGTAACTTTCTCAACCATAACTTTTCCAATCATAACTTCCTCTCTAGACAAAATATGGTGTGTCGGTGGAGTTCCGCTCGCTCTCCCGTTGACTCTTAAAGGGCACCTATTTTACTCCTTTTTTAAGATGTAATATTAATATTATGGTTCTTCTGAGTGTGCCAGTTTAGGTTCAGTTCAAAACACAATTCAGATTTTTTATTATAATGTGTTAAAAAGTGTCATTTTAGGGGTGTGTACACAGTTTGCTGTTTTAGGGGCGTGTTGCTTCACATGAAAATTAGTTTCGACTTACCGCCCAACTTAACAAGGGGGCAGAGCCAAGAGCTCCCCCGCTTTGTGTATTGCAATAGACAGGCAGACAGAGAGAAGCAACATGAGAGTACCAGCATTCAGCCATACATGTAGGACTCAGACACAGACCAAGCAGAGAGTACAGAATCATTTGTGTCTTTGTATAGTTTTACAGCCAACTGTGTGCTAGTTTAAAGTTCCAAACTAGCCTACACAGAGACTAATAAAGCACACTGAATTAACTGTGACTGAAGGGCATCACACACCGGATGCACCGCGACACGGCGCGCACATGACAGTTTAAAGTATCGCACACTTGCAGCGCCTGTGTGTCACGCGATAGAAACTTATGTTTAGAATTCAGAAATGCATGCCGCTGCGTGGCGCGACGCTTAAAGGGCTCAGAGCTACGACGCGGCACACCAGACGCGCACATTCCCATGTTATTTAAAATGAAACTATTCAGATAACGCTCTGTGGCACGGCAGAAATATGAACAGTGTCCTGAGCAGGGCCAACGAGTCTATAGAGGCGACCTAGGCGGCAGAATAGTGAGGAAATCCCACGGTCATCACTTTCATCCGCGACAACGCAAAATGCATGGCGCTGCACGTCGTTAGTTCATTATTTCCAATGGAGGGACGAGCACATGAGGCAACGCGCTCGCACTTTCCAGCTGCACCTAGTTAAGATGACAGGGAGCTTCTGTGACCGCAGGAAATGCAAACCGCTGAAGTTTAAGGAAGACACAATGAAAAGTACACATGTATGCAAACCCACCAAAACTCACAAACACTGGAGTGGAGGAGAGCGATAACGTGGTGAATGTTGAGCCCAATGAGCCTTACATCTAAAAATAGAGCAAGGGTGTTTCTTTGGTGCAGTCGCTTTGACTCACACGCTAAAAATGGCGGACGTGAAACAACATATTGAGGAGATGGTAATGCACACCTGTCAATCAATATTGGTGGGCGGGGGGACCACACTCCTACGTCAAGTTGCGGTCGATCTCAAAACAGCTCCAATTGGTCCACCGTTTTTATGTTGTTAAATTGAAAATAAAAAGGACTGAGTGTGTTTATATCACCCCAATATGACAGTCTATACACTATACCTACACATATGTCTGTCCAAACAGCTTGAAAAGTAGATTTTTCACCATAGGTGCCCTTTAAAGGGCCCATGACTTTAATACATAGAGTGATTAAATGGCTCATTTTCCTTGCTTTCTTTCTCTTTTTTCACATCACTTCCACTTTTCATTAGTAACCTAGGTTATCTGGGTTACAACATCACTCTGGAAAAAGTGGAGGCTGAATGTTGGAGGACAGGAAATGTTGATCTAGCTTGATTTCATGATAAACGTCCTGCCTTTCTGCTGACCAGTCATTACTTAATCATGGGACAGCACAAATGACAACATCCAAAAGTTGTTAAAATCTAATAATAATTTTTATTATTTTTTACAATGTCTCCTAAAGCAAACCAGATCTTGAAAGTCCACTTTTCTTCATAGGTTTTCGGGAAAGTATGTAAAATGTGCATGTTTGGCAACATGCTTGAGCAAACAAATCAAAGTGAAAATTTCAAAGGATTGTAATTGTTCCATTTGTTTCCCACTTCCGGACAAATCTGCTGTGTGTTACATGGGGATATACAATATACACTCACTAGCCACTTTATTAGGTACTAGTACCCTTTTACCTTCAGAACTGCCTTAATCCTTCGTGGCACAGATTCAACAAGGTACTGCAAATATTCCTCAGAGATTTTGGTCTATGTAGACATGATAGCATCACACATTTGCTGCAGATTTGTCAGCTGCACATCTCACATTCCACCACATCTCAAATGTCCTCTATTGGATTGGGAACTGGTGACTGTGGAGGCCATTTGAGTACAGTGAACTCATTGTCATGTTCAAGAAACCAGTCTGAGATGATTCACGCTTTATGACATGGCGCGTTATCCTGCTAGAAGTAGCCATCAGAAGATGGGCACACTGTGGTCATAAAGGGGTGGACATGGTCAGCAACAATACTCAAGTAGGTTGTGGCATTGACACAATGGTTAATTGGTACTAATGGGGCCAAAGCGTGCCATGAAAATATCCACCACACCGTTACACCACCACCACCAGCTTGAAGCATTGATACAAGGCAGGATGGATACATGTTTTTATGTTGTTAACACCAAATTCTGACCCTACCATCCAAATTTCGCAGCAGAAATTGAGACTCATAAGACCAGGCATTGTTTTTCCAATATTCTATTGTCTAATTTTGGTGAGCCTGTGTGAATTGTAGCCTCAGTTTCCTGTTCTTAGCTGACAGGAGTGGCACCCGGTGTGGTCTTCTGCTGCTGTAGGCCATCCACCTCAAGGTAAAACGTGTTGTGCATTCAGAAATGCTCTTCTGCAGACCTTGGTTGTAATGAGTGGTTATTTGAGTTACTGTTGCCTTTCTATCAGCTCAAACCAGTCTGTCTATTCTCATTTGACCTCAGGCATCAACAAGGCATTTGTGCCCACAGAACTGCCGCTTACTGAATATTTTCTCTTTTTCTGACCAATCTCTGTAAACCCTAAAGATGGTTGTTCATGAAAATCCTAGTAGATCAACAGTTTCTGAAACACAAAGACTAGCCTATTTGGCACCAACAACCATGCCACATTCAAAGCCACCTAAATCAACTTTCTTCCCCATTCTGATGCTCGGTTTGAACTGCAGCAGATCGTCTTGACCATGTCTACATGCCTAATTGGAGTTGCTGCCATGTGATTGGATGATAAAAAAAATTGCATTAACGAGCAGTTGGACAGGTGTACCTAATAAAGTGGTCAGTGAGTGTATGTGTACTTTAAGCATAAGTGAAAACACTGCCATCCAAATGGAGTCAGTCTTTCTACCTAATCTATTAATCTATCCGATTACTTTTCTTGGGACTAAAGGAACACAGGTATATGTCAATGCTGAACATCTAAGATAATCTTACAAGATATGTGTCTGATAAAGCATCAGCCATTAGGGCCTAGACATTAACCACCAGTCTAATTAACTTCAAGGAATACATGGAAACATGTCCAGATGGTGTGGGCTTGTACACTACACTGAAAGCTATGGCCTGAAAGCAATGAGAAAGCTGCAATGGGCCACATTTATTTCACTTCAGGCCACCAGGAATGGCTAGAGCAATAAACTTTTCTTTGGGTGCTTTAAAAAAACATCTTTGATTAAGCTATATTTTTAGACAAAGATCAATTGGTTTAGCTGGGAGCCATGTTTTCACCTTCTGGTCTTTTTGATACTGTAACACTGCTTAATCAGTTCAGGCAAAGAGAAAGAAATGCCTTCCTCACCACTTTTAAGTATCCTGCCCAGCATCCTCAGCTCTATATGTCAAGCTCCCCTTGCATATAACAATGGCAGCTGAGTGCCTCTCTTGAACTCTTCTAGAAAGAGAATGAGGATCAAGAAGGCACATACAGCCAAGACGTTCAATGAGTAAAATAGATCAGTGGACCCCAACCCTCTGGCCACAAACCAGTAGCGGTCCGTGGATCAATTGATACCAGGCACAAAAAAATCATTATTTGTTTCCATTTTATTTATTATCTCTGTCTGAACGATCTTTTATTTAGAAAAATCTTTTATTTTGAAAAATGACCATATGCTTTCAGTTACATCTCATCTCTTGAGTGCCAAAATTCAACCCACAAGCTAGCAAAATGAGTAAGTAACAGATGTATTTGGCAAGTTTCTTTGCAAAAGAGAAAAAGACCCAGTGAGGGACCCACGAAGGAAGGATCCGCAACAAATTTGTCAACAAATCAGGTAAATCCAGCATGCCTGTGCAAGACAATCAACTGCTGTACATCGCAAATGATGGTGGCCTTGTTCACATATTAGGTGCTTCCGACATGAAGCACAGCTGCAGCCGGTGATCAACGAGATTAGCTGAGCGCAGGCTGGGGCGGAGTTGAAAACAAAGCCGTCAAGCAGGTAGTAGTTGGCAAAGCGAGGCTTCATGAAACACTGAAACAGTCGAAGCAAATGTGTCGAAGCTTTGAAACGATTCAAAAGCCCACTCTACGGTGACACCTAGTGGTCATTTTTTTGTTTTGCACTGGACCAGCTCCAGCAAAGAACAGTTCAGCAAATTGGGGTATTAAACCCCACTGTGTAGGATTGAACCACTGATTTAGTGGAGCGGTTAGAGTTCTTGACTACCTTGCGGGGAAAGTGGCTTTGAAACCAGGCCGATACAGCTATTTTGAAATGCTTCAATATCAGTTTGAAATGCTTTGTTCTTGTATCGTTTTGTTTCAACATTGGTCTGAAATCGGAATAAACATTTTGTGAATAAATATGTCTTGTTTTGGTCATGAAACAGGGTTGTTGCTAGATCAGACACGGTTGTGGCCAGAAGTTAACAAGAATTATTTATATTATTCATTAAATTTCCCATTTATTGTATTTTATAAATGTCTACCCAAAACCTAAACCCAACCATCACAGTACTGTAAAAATATTAATTATTACTTTACAGTGTTATAAAAATGATGCTAAACTGATGGCAGCTGTATCCTATCTAGACTACACCATAAAACAGTAACATTATTAAACCACATCAAATCATGATTTCAGAGTATTTGTACAAGTCGGGATTCAAACCCAAAAGTAATTTAATGGGCGCACGCACGGACCACTAGGCCATATAAGGCAGAATATTATTTCAACCCCGTCAGTCAAATGCACATTCGCCAGGTCTCTAAACGATTCTGAACTGATCGATGCGTTGAATCGCTTTAGTCACGTGACCAGATATTTCAAAACACTTTAGTCACGTGACCTGGGTGTTTCAGATCATGCTTTGGTGTATGCTTTGAAACACTTGCGCTTCGGGATCTCAACACTGTGTCGAAACGTCAGTTTCACTTCAGCCATCCCTACAAAAAAAATTACAAAGTTGCTGTTGTGATGATGACCAATCACATGGCGTCATCATTTATTTATTTATTGCAATAACAACAAAAGATTTACAGTACAAAAAAAATACAGTCTCTATAGTTCATTTTATACAAGGGTATTATTAATTAAATTCATGTAGCTTATATAACAAACGCATGTGAAATAAGGGGAAAGCGAGAGGGCACATAATAAGGAAATAAATATCCACGAATAGGCCTATTAAGCAAAACAATAAGCACAAATTCTTGGATTTTAAACCACTCTTTGGGCTACTAGGTGTTAAATGGTATGTCAATACTGTTCCAGTGCTTATTTAAATATGCTAAAAAGGGGTTTACATTTATTTACATTTATAGATATAAAACTTTACAATATATATTAATGTAAAACCCAAAACAAGGTGTTTGATTAAGTCTTAAACAATGATTAAGATTATTTTGGATAATAAAAGCATTTTTAAAAAGCACTTTAATCCAACAAGATTGAACAAAAGGACCAAAATAAATGAGCTACACTTTAAGTAGAAAATACCCCGAAAGAGCAGGTACATCAATGTCACTTTAACCATTTCTGCATAAATGGCTTAACAGAAAATTAAATATTTTATAATCATATATTTTAAAATTTAAGAAAATATTGTTTTACTTAATTTGTTAAGAAATCTTCATAGGGGTGTCAGGATCAACGATGATATTTATTTTATTATAAGTCTGTAAGACTTATTTGAGTTAATATTTGGTTATTCACTAAAATGTATAATACAGTAGTCTGTATAGAAAGGCAGAATAAACCTGTTCAAACAATCTAGTCATTATGAACAAATGATTTAACAAAAGATGATACTGCAGTAAAATATCTGTAGTCTTTTAATAAGCATGATGTGTACAAAATAGGGATGGTATAAAAAGTGAATTGTTTGTTTTGAAATTTGTGAGAGGGAATTTGTCCAATAATAAACCCGAAACACACGTGGTTGTTGTCTTGTTGTGAACTCGGCCAATCGTGTTACATCAGTGTCGTCATCGCAGTTCCAGCAGTCGCTCTTCAAAAGCTGCACCGGCTAAACTCGGAACTTAGCTTGGAACGCTGTTGCGGTACCTTGATGTCACATGTGACAGTCACATGGCGTCGTCGCATGCACCGATTTCAGACAGATTTTGATCGATCTGTGCAGCACTGCATGAAGTCGAACGCACCTATTTTTTGAGTCACGTGACAAGAACTGACCGATCAGCTTAATACTATGTATGGAATATACACATTTCGGTAAAACGAATTACCTCAGACAAATACAGAACACCCAAACAATGCAGTGCTTTTTAAATTTGTCCATAAATAAAACTTGTATCAGGGTTGCAGCTTTGTTTTGTCAGCTTGTCATTCACAGAGAAAAAGGTTAGGGGTCGCCTAGCAATCTCCATACAGCTCTCCCACACCATTATGGGCCATGGAAAAAATTGTCCAGCTTTGACTGGTCCATGGTAATAAAAAGGTTGGGGATCACTGGACCTTCCATGCCTGTATCTGTGGAAACTGTGTTTAAACACTGAGTGATCCTGATAAGCTCTCTGCTAAGGTCTGATTTTCTTAAGACCATACTCTGCACTAGAGCTTTAACAAAGCAGATACTGTATTTTCTGAAATGGGTAGTTTTTCCTTTGTGGAGTAATGACTGCCAGGGCGACATGGTGGCTCAGTGGTTAGCACTGTCAGTGGCACTGTCGCCTTACAGCAGGAAGGTAACTGGTTTAAGTCCCGGCTGGGCCAGTAGGCATTTCTGTGTGGCGTTTGCATGTTCTCATGGGTTTCCTCCAGGTGCTCCGGCTTCCTCCAAAGTCTATAGTGTATAATTTAATTTGATGAACTAAATTGGATGTAGTGTATGAGTGCAATGTTTGTATTCGAGAGTATGTGAGTGTTTCCCAGTACTGGGTTGCGGCTGGAAATGCATTTGCTGTGTTTAAAAAATATGCCAGAATAGTTGGCGGTTCTGCTGTGGTGACCCCTGATAAATACAGGACTCAGTTGAAAGGAAAATGAATGAACGACTGCCAGTTGACTTCCATTAACTGTCTGGTTGTCACAATGCTGGAGTTTCAGGTTATATGCATGGTTTTCTTCCTCCAATCTGAAAGTTTACATGGCAGCCATAGCTGTTTACCAGTTTACCACTGATTGGTAAATCTTAACTTTCTTATGTGGTGTCTTGAGGCTAAGGCCTGCAAGGCACATATGGATCCATACTTATCTATTGTCATGAAAGGCCTTTATTTGGCTCCCTTTGAGCAAATCAAGTTACTTGCCACGTTTTTCTGGTCATTTCATCTATCAGAAGAGAGAGAGACCTTCAGACTGGCAACTCCTTCATACCTTAAATTTGCACCAGGCATGGTGTAAACCTTTCTCTACCAAAGAGCAGGTATGTCCCTAAGGTTCCCACTGTAGTGCTGCAGGCCCTCTGTCCCCTTTCAGCACGCCAGACCACAAGTCAGATCAATTATTCTTCTGCTTTGGTGTCTTTCTGTAAACTTGGCTTTGCAGTGCCTGAGGTCATACGTGAAACTCCCCAAATCATGTCACTCTTCTCCCAAACTTTTATGGTCCTTGGCACCAGTAAGTCACCACTGCTGAGTTTATTGCTGTCCTGTCACACAGACCCTAAACAGACACCTCCTATCCCTTTCCTCATTGTCACGTTCCGCATGAACACAGTAGAAATTGTTTTATTTATCACTGAAACTTAACTTAGTCAGCGTCAGCGGCATGTTATCACTCTCTGAATTTTCGGAATGTTTTAGCACCCTTAGGTCCTTTGGACATGTGTGGGTCTCACAGTTGTTCGTAAAGACAAGTTAAAATGTAGAATTTTACCTTCTAACTCTTCCTGTTTGTTTGATTGATTTAAACTATTTTAAGTGTGTTTTGTCTTAATTTATAAACCCCCAAATTCTCAAGGCATTTTCATGTAAGAATTCTCTGAACTGTTATCTGAAATTGTCCACTCTTTTGACTAAATTAGCTATCTGTCAAAACCCATGGATAGAGTATTTTTGATTCTTTTTTATTATTATTTTGAGGTTTTTGATCCAACTCAAGAATTTGGTCCTACTCTTGATCTTGTTATCTCTAACCACGAGACTGTGTTTTGTTTACAATTTTTTATGTGATGCTTTAAATAATGTTTCTATTCCTGCCTCTTTTGTGTCTTCACTCCTCACACACCAAGCAGATTTTAGTAGGATTTTAGTAGATATGGCTGATGTGAAACTGACGTTTCGAAGTCAAAGCATGATCCAAAACATCCAGATCATGTAACTAAGGTGATTCAAAACACCCAGGACATGTGACTAAAGTGTTTTGAAACACCAGGTCATGTGACTAAAGCGATTCAAAGCATTTGTCATTTCAGAAGCATTTCGAGACCTGACGAATCTGCGTTTGACTGACAAGGTCAGAAAAAAATCTCTATTTCATGTAGCCTAGTGGACCGTGTGTGCACAGAGTAACTGTGCTGAAAATGGTCCAAGTTCGAATCTTGACATGAGCAAATATTCTAAAATTATGACTTGATGTATTTTATTAATGTTACTTTTTATGACCAGTTTTCATTGGGATGTCAGAACAATGTTAAAACAAAACATGTTACAATAACAGAGCATTTAAAAACAAACATCTATAGCTGCATTTCCTGGGAATCGAACCCATTATGCTAGTCAGGAACTCTCACCACTTCACTAAGTCACTTGAAACCTCAACTCTACAGCGTAGGGTTTAATACCTCATTTTGCTTAACTTTTGTTTTGCTTAATCTTTGGTGAAGCTGTTCCACGGCAATACGTAAAAAATGACCACTAGGTGAAGCAAAGCAGTTTCAAAACACTTCGAAGCGTCAACACATTTGCTTCGACTGTTTCAGTGTTTCATAAAGCTTTGCCCACCACTAGTTTAGCTGCTTTTAAGGCTTATTCTCTCCGTGCCTTGCTGATATAGTCTTAGCATGAACTTAGAAGTGTTGGTTAACCAATTAACAACTTCTTCCACTGATATTTTAGATGTTGTTGTCCCTAGGCTAGGGAAAGCAATGTTAAAGCACTGCCCTGGTTAAATTATACTACATGAGCTCTCAGACAAGAGTGCAGGAGCACTGAATGTAAATAGTTGAAGGATAAACTGCAGGTCTCTTATGAGATCATAAAGAACTGCCTGAATGAATATCAAAGTTCTGTCAAGTTACAGTAGCTAGAGCTCATTATTTTTTCTGCTGTTACTTTAAGAAACTCTTACAATTCTTGCGTTCTTTAGTTCTCTTCCTGCAGATACATGATGAGCCATTTTTTATTTTTTTTATTGATAAGGTTGCTGCTATCAGATATCAAATTCCAGCTCCCAATTCTGCTACAGTATGCTCTTCCTGGTAAATCCTGTTAATTAGTTGACTAGTTTTCTTTAACAACTAAAATATACTGTATGGTTGCCCATATGAACTTGCCATGTCTCCAAATAATGACATTACCTCTTCTTTTCCTTTTCCTTATTTTTTGACACTATTGGTCCATGAATTATTTTCATTGTAAATAGCAGTCTTTCCTCTGGAGTTGTTTCGGTGTCCTAACATTTTATCCTACCCATCAGATTATGCTACCAACACTGTATTTGAATGGTTCTGAGGTTGGGGTTAGGGATTAGGTAGGTTAGGGCGATATTACAGCTTCATCACACACTACTCCACATTAAAAGTTACACTGGTAGCAAAATCTGATGGGTTGCATATTGCATCATGAAAGTTTGCTGCCTATTTTTTGATCATCTTCTTGTTTTATTACATGTAAGCCATTAGTTTAGATTATTTAACTTTTACTTTGCCTGTGCAGTACTTGGGATCCAGTCATGGTGTTGAAAGTGCTTTATAGACAAAATTGAGTCGAGTTGAGTTGAAACTGGTTGCAGAGTTTACATAATGCCACTGAGACATCTTCGACAGGTCTCTGATGGGGTAAACTCTGTTGGCTACATCAGCAAACTGCTAGTTCCATTCCAAATGTATTTAAGGACTGATGTACTGTCTATCCAAATTACAGAATGACGCTGAGTTAGCTCAAATTGTTCCTTTCTGTCAACATTTCCAGCAAGAACTGCAACTGCCAATCCAAGTATAGGAACAGTAATCATCTTCAGTGGAGCTACTCTACTCTCAAATTCAACATGAGCAGGCCCTAGTTGGTTGATGTGAGCAGGCCCTGTGTTACGGCCCAGTGACTGTGCCTGTATTCTGTGTGTTCCTCGCTCTCTCTCTCCAGCTGGCATTTCTTAGGTCCATCAGTTTCAGCTCCTCATTGGTCGATTGTGATGACAATCATAATTACCTACATCCCCTCCCAATTATGTACATAACCAATCCGAAGAAGAGTTCCCCGTTTAAAAAACCCTGGCGCGAAAGATCTCTAGCTTGCTTTCACTTGCTCTTGCTGAGTTGTTTATTGAGCTCTGTTGTGTTTACTTTAACATTTTGATGGACTTTACTATGTAAGTTGTTTTACAAAAAGTTTTAGTTATGTTTTTGCTCTGATTGCCAGATCTAAGGCTTCGTAAAGATTTTAGAGGGAAGGGTAGATGCAATATGTTATTAAACACCCTAGATTAGAAGTATGCACCGCTCACTGCACGTTTTGTTAAAGGGCACCCATTTCACCTCTTTTTTTAAGATGTAATATTAAAATTATGGTTCTTCTGAGTGTGCCAGTTTAGGTTCAGTTCAAAACACAATTCAGATTTTTTTATTATGATGTGTTAAAAAGTGTCATTTTAGGGGCATGTACACAGTTCACTGTTTTAGGGGCGTGTTGCTCCACATGAAAATTTGTTTCGACTTCCCGCCCAACTTAACAAGGGGATGGAGCCAAGAGCTCCCCTGCTTTGTGTATATTGTGCTACAGACAGGCAGACAGAGAGAAGCAACATGAGTGAGAGGACCAGCATTCAGCTGTACATGTATGACTCGGACACAGACCAAGCAGAGAGTACAAAATTATTTGTGTCTTTGTATAGTTTTACAGCCAACTGTGTGCTAGTTTAAAACTCAGAGCTTGTAGCCTACACCGAGACTAATAACCAACCACACAGAATTAACTTTGACTGAAGGGCATCACACAACGGATGCACCGCGACATGGCGCACACATTACAGTTGAAAGTATTGCACACTTGCGGCGCTGGTGTGTGTCCCCTGAAACTTATGTTTACAATTCAGAAATGCATGCCGCTGCATGGCGCGACGCTGCTTGTCGCCGAGCGGCGCTTCTGGTCACTTCTGAGGTCGCTCAGAGCCACGACACGGCACACCAGACGCGCACATTTGCATGTTATTTAAAATGAAACTATTCAGATAACGCTCTGTGGCGCGGCAGAAATATGAACAGTGTCCTAAGCAGGGCCAGCGCAAATCCATAGAGGCGACCTAGGCAGCAGAATAGTGAGCGAACCCCCCGGTCCTCACTTTCATTTGCGACACCCTCCTAGTCCTCACTTTCATCTGTGACAACGCGAAATGCATGGTGCTGTGCGTAGTTAGTTTGTTATTTCCAATGAAGGGACGCGCACGTGAGGCAATGCGCTTGCACTTTCCAGCTGCACCTAGTTAAGATGACAGGGAGCTTCTGTGACCGCGGGAAATGCAAATCGATGAAATTTAAGGAAGACGCAATGAAAAGCACACATGTATGCAAACCCACCAAAACTCACAAACACTGGCGGCGAGGAGAGCGATAACGTGGTGAATGTTGAGCCCAATGAGCCTTACATCTAAAAATAGAGCAAGGGTGTTTCTTTCGTGACGTCGCTTTGACTCACACGATGAACATGGCGGACGTGAAACAACATACTGAGGATATGGTAATGTGCACCTGTCAATCAATAATGATGGGTAGGGGGACCGCACTCCTACGTCAAGTTGCGGTCGGTCTCAAAACCGCTCCAATTGGTCCACCGTTTTTATGTTGTTAAATTGAACAAAAAGGACTGGGTGTGTTTATATCACCCCAATATGACAGTCTATACACTATACCTACACATATGTCTGTACAAAAGTAGATTTTTCACCATACGTGCCCTTTTTAAGTCTTTTGGCTAGTAGGATAGTTTAGTTAGGGTGTGAAAATGCTTTTTCTTTCTTTTCTTAGTTTAGAGATTGTGGGGTCAGGCTAGTGTTTGGTTATATTCTTTTCTTTGGCTCCACTATCATAAATTCCATTTATTTTTATGTCTGTTTGTTGCAATCTTTATTTTGTGTATATTTTGTTATACGTTTCACCTTGTAAATAACTTCACATTTTTATTTGGTTGTTCGTCAGCTCTTTTTCAACTATCACTCATAACATTCACAAATTAAATATTGTTTTATCCTAGTTTAAAAACCTTCAAGAACCGAAATACTCTGTCATGGAAAGCATGATGAGATACTCCTCCATCTCTCACATAGTAAAGGCTGAACAAGTCAGCATTACAGCAAAACCCAACAAAATATTCAATCAATTTTGGAGTGTGTGAATCTAACTAAACAGTAATCAGCAAGAGAACTTACAAGGAGGTGTGAGCAGACACAGTGGCAGCGGACAGGCATAAACAGTAATCCAAGTAATGGTCAGGGACAACAGAGTTTAATCATAGATTATATTCTAGAGAGTGGTCAGGGCTGGCAGCAAGCAATCAGATACAAGGGTATCAACAGAGATCAAGGCAATCAGCAAACAATCCGTTTCAGTTCTGAAATGGGCCAGTGTATGTGAGTGTGTGTGTCGGTTTCAAGTTAAGACAACTAATCCGAACAAGACACATAAAATAAACCAAAGAAACACATGGACAATTAAACTAAGGTATAATCAGAATCTGTGGATCAGATTATTTCTTTTTCCACAGCTCTAATTATTTACAAAGGCCACCTTTTGGCTCAATCCTTAAATTTTCTTTAACATCATCAGATTTAAAACAGTTGTATAGACTCTCTGAAGCTCTTTAAAATTTAAGTTGAAGTACCATTTACTTGTGCATGCTCCAAGCTTCCCTTGTTGAGAAGCAATAAGTGACTTAAAACTCCCCATTGCAACCTTCTAACTGATCTCACCCATCATAAACATGTTATTACTCATACCGGCTTAAAAGTTTGATTTGAGAGTACATTAATTTGTCACCTTTGATTAAGCTGATGTACTTGCATCAACGACTTGCTCGAGCGTGCCTCTTTGGGCCATTTAAAACAGCCTTGAACTTTGCAAGGCCACTTTCAATAACCATCGTCATCATCAAACCTAAAAAAAAAAGGCACGTGAACTTTCGAGACTTTAATCGGCTTAATCACACAACCAGCAAAGCTCTAAAACCAGTGTTATTTCTAATAAACCTTGTCACATGGCTACTCATGGCACAGCACATTTAAACAGCATCCTCATTCATTCACCCACTTTCTTTCAGCTTGGATCGAATGGATAGATGAATGAATGGATAAATGGATGGAGGGGTGAATGAATGGATGGATAGATGGAAGGAAGGAAGGATGGATGGATGGATAAATGGATAAATGGGCGGAGGGTTGAATGGATGGAAAAATAAATAGATGGATGGAAAAATGGATGGAAGGATAGATGAATGAATGAATGAATGAATGAATGATTGAATGAACTGATGGATGTATGAAGGATGGATGAATAAAGAAGATTGGATGGGTGGGTGGATAGGCGAATGAATGGATGGATAGATGAATGGATAAATGGATGGAGGGTTGAATGAATGGATGAATGAATGAATGAATGGATGAATGGAAGGATAGATGGATAGACAGATGGAAGGATGGATGAATGAATGGATGAACTGATGGATGGATGACGGATGAATGGATGGTTGATGCATGGGTGGGTGGATGGGCGAATGAATGAATGGATGTATGAATGGATAAATGGATGGATGGGTGAACGGGTGGATGGTTAGATAAATAGAAGAATGGATGGATGAATGGATAGATGGATGGATAAATGGATGGATGAGCAAATTGATTGATGGATGGATGTATGGATGGATGAATAGACGGAAGGTGGATGGATGAATGAATAAAAGGATGAATGGATGGATGAATGGATTGAATGATAGATGAACGGATAGATGGATGGGTGGATGGATGGATAATAAATTGATTAACGGATGGATGGATGGATGGATGGATGGATGGATGGATGGATGGATGGATGGATGGATGGATGGATGGACAAATGAACGAATGAAATAATGAATAAATGAATGAAAATCAGCCAATACAAAACAGCGAATCAGCATCATAAATGCACATAGAGCTTCCCATCATATTCAGCAGCATCAACCCGAACATCATTCAAGGTATAAGTACTTACTGACCTTCTGTAGTCTTTTTGATTGATTCGGAATGAAATGTCTGAGGTCAAAATATACTGCTTATCCTATTAAAACTGGCCAGGTTTTCTTTTTATAATGCCACAGTAACAGGATCAATAATGAAAATGCTTCTGAATGTCATGGAAGAGACTCCGGTCCTCATTGAGCCAGCGTTTCAGTAATCCATATGAAACTATAGCAGACCTGTTTTGCTAAATGCCATACCAGTGCCTGTAAGGCAAGAATAACTCACTGCCTTTTTCTTCACACTCATGTCATATGGCTGTAAAGCTCTCAGACATCTCTCGGACAGGAAATGCTTTACTCCCAGAATTGTTAGAAATAAACACAGGGAAATCAATACTTAGATAATGCAGCAGTATCTGATGTTTAAGTTTGCTTGTACACAGCCCTAATGAGATTTTAATATTCACACTTTTCAAACCTTCTGCATCCCCAAATAAACTTTCCGTTCATTCATAAAGATGCCTGTGCTCTCTCACAGTTCTACCGCAAAGATATTAGAATTATCTCGCAAAGACCTCATAAAAGTCTGAGATCAGACAATAATTTCTTGTTTACTTATGGAGCTTAAAATATGCCAAAATAACCTGCATTTGAATTGTGTTAATTTGAATAATTAACAATTGTAATTTAATTAAAAAAATGAACATTATATGCCATGAAAATTGTTTTGAATTTGTATTTCTTAATTTGTATTAGAATTTCTTAACTTGAACATTAAACATCTAAAAAAATTAAGGCACATTATCATAGACATATGTTTAAACAATTTTTTTGTTCTGATATCCTAGACTGCAGAAACACGGAAGACCTATTTTAATGTACACTCACCGGCCACTTTATTAGGTACACCTTACTAGTTACACCTTACAACCTTACCGGGTTGGACCCCCTATTGAGGCGTATGGGCTACAGCAGCAGAAGACCACATCAGGAGCCACTCTTGTCAGCTAAGAACAGGAAACTGATGCTACAATTCATACAGGCTAACCAAAATTAGACAGAGGATTGGAAAAATGTTGCCTGGTCTGATGAGTCTCGATTTCTGCTGCGACATTTAAATGGTAGGGTCAGAATTTGGCTCACACAGCATGAAAGCATGGATCCATTCTGCCTTGTATCAACAGTTCAGGCTGGTGTTGGTGGTGTATTGGTGTGGGGGATATTTTCTTGGCACACTTTGGGCTCATCAGTACCAATTGAGCATCGTTTCAACACCACAGCCTACTTGAGTATTGTTGCTGACCATGTCCATCCCTTTATGACCACAGTGTACCCATCTTCTGATAGCTACTTCCAGCAGGATAACGAGCCATCTCATAAAGCATATCATCTCTGGTTTCTTGAACATGACAATGAGTTCACTGTACTCAAATGGCCTCCACAGTCACCAGTTCTCAATCCATCAGAACACCTTTGGGATGTGGTGGAACGGGAGATTCGCATCATGTATGTGCAGCCGACAAATCTGCAGCAACTGCGTGATGCTGTCATGTCGATATGGACCAAAATCCCTGAGAAATACTTCCAGTACCATGTTGAATCTATGCCACGAAGGATTAAGGCAGTTCTGAAGGCAAAAGAGCCAGTGAGTGTATGTTTATCATTACAACTATGCAGCATGTGTGTTTTTGATTGCCCTTGATGTAATTAACATCACTGAATCATAACAATTTAACTGATGATTAACAGCAAAGTTTGAAATCAGCTTTTTTTCTGAATGTGCAAAACAGTTATATATTAAACCATGTCCTTCCACAGACATTTAATTAATACCAACCCCATTTAGATAATATAGCATCCATTTTGTTGCAGAACATGTACATAATTCTGATGCAGCTAATCGCAGAAATAAACATCCCTTTATTATTCCAATGCAGTTTTAAAAGCTACTGTTGTTATTTCATCGCCAGCCCGGTGAGGTAATCTTATTGTTCTCTTGCAGCAAGTTTGTGTAATTTCAAACCTTCTTTGGTGAAGCAGAAAAGCAAATTATTTGCGAGGTGTAACGCATCTATACTCACACATCAAGACCAAGAACATTTTTATTCGCTGAGCTTAAAGTTAATAGAGTTCAGGTAAAGCCCTCTGCATGCTATTCACTTACTAGGGTTGGACGTACAGCTTGAAAACGGCAAACTTTTGTAAATAGAAGAATATACGAGGACAAAAACAGGTGAGGAGAACAAACAAACATTAAAGGGCACACGTTACCCGTTTCAGCTCAAACTACCCATCAGATTATTTATTACAACTTTTTAAATCTGAAAACTTTGGACATTGTAGCTGTTTTTGTTGCCTGTGCCTTTAATGCAAATGAGCTGGTTCTCCCCACCCACCATTACCACATGTGTGTGAGAGCCAGAGATCTCTGTAGACTTCACGTAGATAAACAGCACAGTGACAGGCAAGAATGAAGCAGATCTCCCTTACTACAGTACAAAAAAACTTTCCCTAACGGTTATTTGATATATTTGTTATGAAGTTAATTCAAGGCTTTCTGCAACGATGCCTCACACACGTTAATATACACTATTGTATGGACATCCATTATGTTAATGTACAAAATAAACATAATTTAAGTCCACTAACAGGAATTGAAGTGTCTTTTTTTATAATTGTACTGACACTATGCGGCTGTGGGGTTGAATTACGTAGCAATTTATTACAAACATGCACTGTTTTAAAAATGTTTTAAACTTGTAAAACTCATTGTTAAGGTGCAGATGATCAGATAGCTGAGATGCTTTAATCCCAGTTGCTTTGCACACGTCCTGTTATATGGATATGATTATACGCCACTGATCAACAACTGGCGGCTCGCAGGCCAAATCCAGCCCGCTTAGCCATTTAATCCGGCCCGCGACTGGATTCCAAAATTGTGAGTATCAAAAAGAAAATAGTGGTCCACACTATTAAAGCTACTAAAAATAACAACAACTGAATCTCTTTGTCAGAATAACCACCATTTATGACTATATTTAGGCTACACTTTGAAATAAGGACAGCCTAAGACAGACTATGCTGCCTTAAGTATTTATCAGCATTTTTTCAAACAGGTTTGAAGACCGGGTGAGTGCAGGCGGAGTGCACGTGACGTGTGTGTGATGAAGCACAAGGAGAGATGCGGTGGAGAGCGGTGCGTGAAGTATTTAAGTAGCGAGAGGGAGACGCGCGATTTCCGGGAGTTTATCATTCGTTTGCAGGCATCCGGGAGTCTTTATGCATTTGCGGGAGACTCACAGAACTTCCGGGAGACTTGGGATGTCTGCTTCTGGACTAAAAAAAGGAGGAAAAAGAATCTGGCACAACTTAAAATAGCATGGTAAATAAATAACCTGGTACCAGAACGAAACAGGTCACAAATAATGTTCGCACATCAAATGAAACGTTAAGTGGGCTTGAATTCAAATCACAATGCTGAAACAGGCTACTCACAGTGCTTAATCAATGGCTAAAGTTATGTTTCCCCTTGTTGACTTAGCCTAATTGAGTTGAGGCAAAATATCTATCACTCCCAGTGGCTGACTGTGGTATAGGTGATGGGAACCTGAATTAAATGCCTTCAGTTTTGTAATGAAATTGAAAAAGTATAAACATTAAACATATGTTAAGCCAAAATGAGATTTTTATTTAATTTTCTTTTTGGGGGTCCGGCCCCCAACTAGACCGTCTGGCCCTCTGACAAATATAGTTGACGACCCCTGTTATACGCGTAATTACGGAGATATGTTCATACGTGTCTGTCGATCAAATCGGTGGACGGGAAACCGCATTCCTACATCATGTTGTGGTGGGCCTCAGAATAGGAGGGATTTGAGGAAATTGTACAAAATAGACTTATTGTCTTTATATTACTCCAATATGACTGTGGACACACTATACCTACACACAGTTCTGTCCAAACAGCTTACAAAAGATGATTTTCATCATAGGTGCCCTTTAAAACACTGAGCGGTGATCTGACATCTGCACTAAAAAATTAAAATAGTTAAAAGTGATATGTTTTCTAAATTATCAATGATCAATGATCTTTTTCCATAATAAATATATTTAGCACCATCCTGAAGAGGCATAAGGTCTATTTAATTGCATCTTTTGTTATTTTAATTTGTGTATATTGTTAAATTTCCCACGTATGTTTATAATGAGGCAACAAACACATGTAAACTGCTGTGTTTAATCAAAGACTACAGAATACACTAAGGCCCAATCCCAATTATATTTTTGTACCCCTACCTCTTCCCCTTGGCCTTTAAAAACGAGTGTGAAGGGGAAGGGCTTCAAAATTGACCCCTAAGAATTGAAATGTCCTCATATGTCATCGTGATATCTTGCTTCATATGAGATCAGACAATCGCCACTGCTGTAGTTATTCCAGTTGTGTTATTTTTTGGTATTTATCTTGAGGAAATCACTAAAGGTGTATATTATGTTATCATAACAATCTAATGTGGCAATGAGATCGTAACTGTACTGCACATTTACACCGTGGCCATATCCATGTATGTAAACAATCGAAAACAACATTAGCATTATAGCTGACACTGTAAAAAGCTGACACTTTAAATCATTTTCAGCCACTAGACTTTTCTGACAGGGTATTCAAGTGTCATCGAGTGTCAGAATGTTGTGGGACTGCTGTACAGGAGTTACTATTATGGATTATAGATCATGAAATTTAGCGGTTGTTATTTTTTTTTATAAAAGTATGACGGTAAAACATGAACGCGGTTATGAATGTATTAAAACGTGTTTGTTTGTTGTAAAAATTTGTAATAATAACAAAAAAATACTAATATGTGGCTAATATCTTCTTACTTCCGGGTGCAGTGATCCTGCCTTTGTAGCTGGTGTATTCTAGGAAATTTTCCTACCCCTTGGTTTTGAGTGTGGTTCTAAAAAATCCTCGTTTCGAAGGGCTATCTACCCCTTCCCCTGAGCCCTACAACTTCAAGCTAAAGATAATTGGAACACCCCTACCCCTTTAAGGGAATGCGCAAAAACGAGGGGTAGAGGTAAGGGGAATAGCTAAATGGTAGAACTGGGATTGGGCCTAGATATGTCACTCGTATAGTTTTGAATGAGGAAAAGTGCCTTTTAGTACAGGAGCCAATCATCGATTGATATAGACTGACGATTCTCCAGGGAAGGTGCTCAGACCAGATGTGAGTTTCTGCAAATTTTGTGTGATTCGAACATTTAGAAATGAAACTAAAGAGAGAGTTGTTGTTTAATTGTATTGGTAATTCCTAATATGAAATTTAATCATAAACTTGGCAAGCAATTTTAGAGAATTTGACATTTCCCCATTCAAACAGAATGCCCGAGCATACTGTGCGTGAGAGGCATTTCAAAGATGGCCGCTGAGTGAAATGACTTGCCTTAAAAGCACAGGTGTCAATTCCAGTTCCTGGAGGACGCAGCTCTGCACTGTTTAGTTCCAACCCTAATTAAACACACCTGATCAAACTAATTGAGTCCTTCAGGCTTGTTTGAAACCTACAGGTAAAGCCGCAGTCACACTGAACTTTTCTCCCCATAGACTTTCATTGGGGCTTGGTGAACTCTAACCTGCGAAATCACATCACTTGACTGTGTGAGACCAATTCAGGATCAAAACATGACCTCTCTGAACAGAAATTTAAAACATGGAGCGATCGCTCGCTTTTTTAAATGTCTAATTATCTTGTTTTATCCCGCCCCTGTTCGCAGCGCCGTAGGACAGAATTTCGCAAGCTCAAACTCTAGTGTGACTTCGGCTTAAGTGTGTTGAAGTAGAGTTGAAACTAAGCTCTGCAGAACTGCAGCCATCCAGTAACTGGAATTGACACTTGTGCCTGGTTTAATCCAGGTTCATGCATTGTGTGATATCACTCAGCTTTAACTGTCATTTTTCTGGAGTGAAAGAACACATCATATGTTTATGCAGAGGTTAATATTATTCACTGCCTGTGTTTCATATACATTAAAGCAACAAAATATAACTAAAAACCCAACTCAGTTGGTCCTTTTGGTCGAGTATAATTATAATTAAGGCTATATTCATCTATGCAGCTTTATTATTTATTTATTTTTGGTGATCCTCAATCTGACATCTACAGTCACAAAGTAAAAAAATAGTCAGAGCAAGTGATATGTTGCCTAAATAATCAGTGTGACCAATTGCATCTCATTTACTTCTGAGAGTACTTTAAATCAATACTCGAAGCAGGGATGAAGTCCTTTGGGATGAGACTAGTTTACTAGATGAAGTTTACGTGAATGTGTTTGTTTCACACACATCCTCTGGGATTTTCAAGCAATACTTTATCCTGAAATAAACTTTAAGGTTTTAATTTTAATAGAATTTAGTCATGCTTTTTAGCCAATGAACATGAAATTGAATTCCAAATCTTAAGATTTTCCGTGGTTAATGAATTGTATTTCAGTCCATTCCTCTCACACAACTCTCACAAGACTTTAGCCTTGGAATAGGGTGCAGGTTTCATGTACGCTACATTTATGGAACCTTTTTATGGTGTCTTATTTAAAATTTTACATATTTCAATATATAAAGAGTTCAGATGTGAAAACCTCTAAATGCCATCTGAAATGTTCTTCAAAACTGAGCATTTTCATTAGTCTCCTGTGTGTAGGTTCAGTAATTTCACTTTTACGGCAAAGAATATGTTCTTTTTATGGTCGTTAAAATGAAATAACTCATAGGAGTCTGAGAAAAATGCTTAATTTCAGACAGCACTTGAAGTTTATTTTGCATCTGAACTCCTTATAAATGAAAGTTAAATTATTAAGCACAGGGCTTGACATTAACTTTTTTGATCACCAGCCACAGTGGCTAGTAGTTTTTTAAGGTTATTAGCCACTCTGCATTTTTACTAGCCACAATTTTGTTGTTGGGAAAATATTTTTTAATATGCATAAATATGACTTTGACATGCTAAAATTACTTGAATTAGATTATTATTATTTTTTGTCCACATGCCTCCTCATTCATTTCACGTTTTGTGTGTCGTGTATGAGCAAATGGGTCTTGTTTCATAGTGTTATGCTGCAAATTTTATTTTACATGACTTTTCAGAACTCAAAATTAAGAATTTACCAAATTTATCTCTGACCACACCAAACAATAATTATTTTTTTGCTACAAATTTAAAATGTCAAAACAAGCTGAATATCTGTATACTATACTTTTTATTTAACAAAACATTTCTTTAAAAAAAAACTAAGAAAAACAATTGACCTTTAAAAATAATTATTGTTATGTATCAAACATATGCACAGTAATCTGTCCTCGCTAAAGGTCTGTCAGATCACCAGTTAACTACACATGCATGGAGAGTTAATCTCATATTAAAGCAATGTTGTTGTAAAAAAGTGAAATTAAACTATATTAACAAAAATAACCATAGGCAAAAGAAAGCAGGTGAAAAACATACTGTGTGTGATAATGAAAGGATGATCACACGGTTAAGGCCAATTAATAATCTATTCAAAGTGAAAGCAACTAGTGCTGCTTACAAAAAGACATATTTAGAGATCTTGAAAGCAGCAAGAATGTTGGTGCATTAGCATAACTTTTTGTCTGGTCTATATGAAAGAGAACCGAGCACAGTTGCGTTTCAGGCACGGTTGCTTCAAGCAAGAAAACAGAAGCGCGCACGCATTTTAGTCGCACGCATCACATCAGCTGTTAGTGCGACTGATCATCCTCTCATTCGTTAATTACCTGCTTTTTGCTCCCGCGAATGCAATTATTTTTGTAAGTCGTGCTGCTTCTCGATTCTAAGATCACATTTGCACGCATATTGGGTCATCCTTATAGTCGAACCCTGCTTTTCAGAAAACCATAATTTAAAATTATTTTCAACCAGCCAAAGTGGCTAGTGGGAGTGTCTGTCTTACTTGCCAAAGCTGAAATCTACTCGCATTTGGCGGGTTGGCAGGTGTTTATGTTAAGCCCTGATTACGCGAGAGATCAGAACTTAACCTGTTTTGCTTTTAACGATAGAAGCATCAAGTATGACCCTTTAAACAAGACTAAGTACTTGTTTTAACCAACACAACGCAAATGTTTCATTTTAAATATACTATCAAAGTCAGTGGAAGGTTTACAGTCACTTCATTATACATTTCCTCTGTTTGTTTTGATTAAAATAGCAGAATATTATGATCATGTTCACTTGTATGATTTCTGAATGTGGAAGTAAAAACATATTACCCATTGCAATATCATATACAAGTTTACATCAGCAATAATAAGCTTTGCGATGATTGTACACAGATGCTCAAAGTAACAACAGAGATTTTGTTTGAATTTGCATATAAAAATCATTGACCATCCCTGGCTGTAGCCCAACATTTATTTGTTAAGCAAATCTTTTTTGTATTAAGTTGCAAAAAGTAATTCTTACTGCTAAATTCAAGGTTATAAAATTTAGCTGTTGCTCAACATGGTATAAAGATAGCAATTTAATGAAGTATAAGAGGGCATTTTACTTACCATATTGATGGTGCTTCTGTGCCACTGATCTCTAGAAAATCGTATCTGTCTTCAAGTTGGAAGTCTGTAAACACTAGGGCAATAGTGTCCCCTGGCTCAGCCAGAATACTCCATGTGCAATCCGCATTGTTCTCATACTCTGAAGGAAAGTGTGGACTTGATATAGTTCCCGTTGTTCCTCTTAATGTCCCACCACATGATCCTTCAGCTGGAGAAAATATTACAAATGTTTTAGAAAATCTTGCAATGGTAGGATTTGCAAAACTGTGTTATATATTCAATTATATTCATCTTTATTTCTATAGCGCTTTTACAGTGTAGCTTGGGTCAAAGCAGCTTAACATAGAGGTTCTAGTAAATTGAAACTGTGTCAGTCCAGTTTTCTATTGGGACTATCCCATTCTCAAGTTGATAGTTGAATACTCCATTCTAATACTTTAGCTTACCTTATCTTAATACTACTGTTAGACCAATTTGAAACGAATGAATTAATAATTGATTAAATGAATGAATGAATGAATGAATAAATGAATAAATCAATCAATCAATCAATCAACCAACCAATCAATCAATCAATCAATCAATCAATCAACAAAACATTTTGCTCTTCATATAGTTGCGCTATTGTACTTATTTCTGCTAATATTGTAAACTGGTTGGTAACACAATAATCGAAGGGGCGTTTATAATAATGTCATGACAACTTTATAATCATGCCACAAACATGAATATGAAGATGATTGTATGCATGCGTATAACAAATGTCATTAAGTGCCATTCACTCAGTTATGTCATTTTAATTACAAAAGATGACATTGCTTGGGATGGCTTTGTTATGACAACTTGACATAAACAAAGAAATGCATAAGTTGACATACACTTAGGTATCCTCCAACACTGCATGATCCAACAAAGCCTACGTTTAACTTGCAGAATAGATACATTGTGTTGAGAAATTATTCTAAAAACCCTGGGTTATTTTAATCCAAATTTGAGTAAAATGTTGACAAACCAAACTTCTCTGCTCAATAGTTGAGTTATTTCTATTTTATGAAACAGCTGGGTTTAAATTGTAATATTTTACCCCAAATTTGGGTTAAAACAATGCACCATTTTTTATTCATTATTATTTATTTTTGTTGGAGTATAAAGACCAGAGATGCTCAAATTAGGGCCCATTGGCCAAAGTTGGCCCATGGTAACCTTTGATTTGGCCCACCATTCCATCTGTAAAGAGAGGGAGAATGATGGGGATGGTTTGGAGATTGTCATATCAAATATTATGTAACCATTTATTTGTTTGTTTTATTGTTAAGCTACAAAAAAGCTAAGTGAAACTAAATGTTTGAATTGAAATGGTTAAAATGAATCAGGTTTAGTTTAAAATGTACACACTGTCACCTGACAGATAGAGGACAATGCAGAGACTTTGGTGAGCAAATCAAAGCAAAGGCAGATTCTGCTTGACTACTGTACAGTAATTAACACTGAACTACTCTGTTATAAATTATATAATAAAACATATATACTGATGTAGTTAATATGATTCAAAGTAATGTTTTCCATATATTTAGAAATATTATGAAATTAATTAGGAAATTACCCATGGCAACAATACAGTAAACTAGTTTGGTATATTTATCTTCAGCCCAATGATATTTGATTTTGGCCCTCAATACGAAAATGTCTGGACACCCCTGGTAAAGGTAGTATTATTTTTACTATGAGCATGCATATGGTATAATAGCCAAAGTATTCCATGAATGTGAAAACAATGCTTTATAAACTATTGGCCATGCATGAATTTAGCAACTTACCTCTACAAAATGGTACTGGGAAATCCCATGATGCTCCACTTCCTGGGCTTACTATGCAGGTGAGCACTCCATGCCCCTCCAAAACATATCCCATCACACAACTATAGCGGATCTTGTCACCAACGTTGTACCTGGTTCCATGGATAATTCCTCTGGGTATCAACCCTGGGTTTCCACATGTGTGACTTGGTAGAACTGAAACGGAAGACAAAAATCAGTCAATAAGTCAATCAATGTCAAAAGTAAGTTTTAGTGTTATGCTAGGCCTTTGATTTTCTTTTCTTTTTTCATCATCATGCACAGGCTCTTGAGATATATCTTGCTCTGTTCTTCCTAGTGAAACATTCAAACAAAGTCCATACAGACCAAGAGAAGAGAAAAATGTCTCTCTCTGTCAATCAATCAGTCAATCAGTCAATCAATCAATCACCAAACCAACCAACCAATCAATCAACCAACCAACCATCCATTTAACCAAACAACCAACCAATTAAACAACCATCCAACCAACCAACCAACCA
>CAIGQZ010000276.1:1079896-1096074 GCA_903798205.1 Danio tinwini
ATATATATATATCAAATAGCAATATATGTGAAGAGTTCAGATGCAAAACCCTCTGTATCCATCAGACCTTTTTTTGTAAATAATCATTTTCTACCAGGCTCCTATAATTAGGTTCAGAAGTTTCCATTTATAGATAACAATAAGGTTATTAGCTAGTAATTTTTTTATGTCACTTTAGACAATTTTTTGTTTTTTAACAAGGTTTATTTTCTTTTGCATCAAAACCAGCTGAATCCACTTTCTCTAAATCTCTAAACCTCTAAATCTACCTTTACATTCAATTAATCAATTACATTAAAACTGACATTAATTAAATCTTAACAATCTGCTGTCATTTCTGATATTTGAGATTTAGATTTAATGTAAGTAGAACAATGTAAACATTGCAAACATTGTAAACTAAGCTTGTTAGATTCAAATAATGTAGTGTAAACACATTGTGAAACATCAATATCTGCGCATTGTCCATTATTATAAAAGCTTATCAGACATATAGGTAGTATGAAGTAATACAAATAACGTATAGTTGTATACACTTTCAGAAATAAACGCGAGTTGTCACTGTGGTGTACCGTTTCAAAAGGTACAAATTTGTACCTAAAAGGTCAATATTAATACCTTAAGGGTACATATTAGTACCTAAAAAGTACAAAAGTGTTCCTCTTAAAAAATTTTAATCTAAATATATACTTTTGAGGTACCAATATGGACCTATGTGTACAGATGTGTACCTTTTGAAAAGGAACCACCCCAGTGACAGCTCGCTTTATTTCAGAGAGTGTACATTATATTTATCTTTTAAAAACAGTTTAAATTAGCAAATAAAACACAAGGTAGGCCTACTGGGGAAAAAAGAGGATGTCTCTCAGACAATTTTAGAAGCTGTCATTCATTCATTCTCACCATATACTCAAGGTCTTGGTCACTTGTTCGTTAAGAACGACGTCTTAACTCTGTCTTTCGTGAAACGGAGTTGGCGTTTAAAAAATCACTATGAATGCATGTTAGCCTACACTTCCGACAGTACAGTTTGTTTTCTCTTTTTCTTATAATGCACAGAGTTTTCAATCACTGACAGTCGGACAGGCTCATCCTGTTTATCAAACTCCGTCTTTTAAAATCGAAATCGGAATAAAACATTCTCCTCATAAAAGCCAGCATATCAGCGCAGTGCTACTTTAAAAACATATGATTCAGTTTGCGCCTTCTGGTTGATTCTCGGGACACTGCGGCTTTGGCTGTCAAAGGCTAATTATTATTATTATTATTATTATTATTATTATTATTATTATTATTATTATTATTATTATTATTATTATTATTTTCAGGGGGAAAAAACATTTAGGAAAATTATTATTTTAGTTTTTCGCAATTAAGATTCAACATCATCTGTAGCTCAACAAGAAGTGTATAATATAGTCCCACTGGGAACTGAGGGTGAGCTGTGCACATTTTGTACTCAATGACTTTTTTTGAAGGGGTTTAGACAGGAGGACGGGAAGCAGAAATAAATAAATAAGAACAACAGAAAGACGAGAGAAGACATTGTGTAAAAAGAAGGTCTGTTTTGTAGTAATTCAAGATTATTTTTTGCCAAGAAAGCACCTTCGACTGGTGTGAGTGGAGATGAAAAGGAGCGGGATTAGCTTGGACAGTTGTGAATTTCTGCTGAGCATGATCACTAAGGACACGTGACCGATTGCATAAAACACCTTAAAGGTAAAGATCACCCTTATGTTCCCTTAAATTAAAGGGTGTTGCATAAAACAACCCTGCTTATTATGAGTAATAATGAGCCTTCATTTTTGTCCACGTCCGGTGGACAAAAACCCAGTATCATTGTTTCCCTCACCTAATATAACTAGCTAAGGGATTATATACAACACCCTTAAATTATTAAATGAGGTAAGGATAAACTACCCTTTAATTGTCATGTTTAAGGTACAAAAAATAGGCACTGAGCTGCGTGTTTGGTTGTCAGCTCAGGTGTTGGACTCTGGTCGAATGGAGCTGAAGTTGTGTTGGTTGTTATTGTTGTTGTTGTTGATGCTATTTCAGTGTGATTGATATCTGCATTAAGTTAACAGACTGTATTTTTATTTTTGTTTTGAAGTTATCTTAGTATGAGTCGATTATTTTTTTCTGTTTCAAGATATACAAATACATTTGTAAGGACATTCTGAACTAGTAACAGAGATTTGTTTCGGATGATTTGCATTTAAGGAAGGCTGCGGGTCCAGATGGAATAACAGGAAGAGTACTCAAAGAATGTGCAGCTCTCTGGAGTCTTCACAAAGCTTTCAACCTGTCCCTGTCAATGACCATCATCCCTACCTGACAATCATTCCAATACTGAAGAAAACAGCCATCAGTGGCTTTAATGACTACTGAGCAGTTGCACTTACCCCAGTTATTCTGAAGTGCTTTGAAAGGCTGGTGCAGCAGTACATCAATTCTAACCTCCCAAATACCTTCGACCCATGCCAATTTGCATACAGAGCCAATAGGTCTACAGAAGGCCCAATCACTATTGCTCTGCACACAGCACTGCTCCACCTAAAACAGCAGGGTAACTATGCAGAAGGCTACATAAAAGGCTCTGCAGATGATCTCGCAGATCTTCCAGATTGGTCAGATGATAAACTAGTGCCCCCAAAAGAGAATAAATGATTCAATATGACACAATCACCTTGAGTAAAGTGAGATTAAAATCTTAATATTAATATCAATACCAATATTGACAACATAGGCTCATTCTGAAAGCGTAGTCCTATATACATTTCTGGAGATCGTGAATTATGTAGCCAGAAGTACGTATGGCTGCATTTTATCTTTAAAACGAATGCTATGGAGTGGTACGACGTCGTTCCTTTTTGTGATTACCAGCTGACCGCTTGCCTTCGTATGGACGGCTTTCCTGCTGTTACCAGTTTGTCCAGTGGCTCGCCATGTATGTCGGCGGAATTTAGACGCAGAGAGCAGTTGACCACAACGACGGGGTTCAAACAGTTCCAGAAAGTAAGACAAAAACAGAAGCCAAAAAACAAAATAAACAAGTTAATAACAGGGTGAGAATGTGGTAAAATCTGAAAACATGATAAAAACCAGGCGAGGATTTTTCTATTTCTGGATTGCTTTTAAAAACTGTCAGTTGGGTTTAGTGAAGTGTGTGAGCAGGGTTTCAGAAAGGAAGTTAAGTGAAAACCCTGAAGTAAGAGAAACTCTGGGTTTTCCATTTCAAAACGGCAGGTTTGTCAAACTCGAGAATGCAGGGTAAGTCAATCCTGTTTCTGAAAGGGTGGTAACTTTAACTCAGAGTCAGTTACCATGGGCTGTTTCTCAATATGCGGTCTTCAGTGGTCTTGTGTCCTCGTGTTCTCCTTTAACGTCATCATCAGCTGCCAAAATTCAGTTCCAATACTCAAGACCGCAAGAACGGAGGACGCGTGAAACTTCCCGGATGTGTTCTTGATATCAAGGAAGCATGGATACAGACTTGGGCACCCAACTCCCTCGAGAAGTCCCAGAAGTCATTGCAACTGGAGGTGGGAAGCGCAGCATTTTATTTAGATTTATTATTAAAGTTCAAAGATATAACTTATTTATTTCAGGAGTTTCCCCAAATGAAACGGTGAATAAATACATCACCATGGACATCTTAATAAAGGAATAAAGACATTAAAGGTGTTTGTTTGCTAAAACTCGTATTAAAATCTGTTTTATAATATTGTGCAACGTATATTTATAATGTTTTTATGCATAGTATATATTTTGAAAAGGGGAAAAACAATAAATCGTTGTATGAATGCTGTAATGTTGAAATATTTTTCCATTTAAAACGTGTGAAGGTCACGTGACCATCAGGAAGAACGCAGCATCTCATTCCTCACAGGACGCGTTCTCTGTTCTCGCGGTCTCCCGAGTTCGTTCTTCCGAGGACACCCGGCAAGACCGGTCTCCACAAGAATGCAAGTTCGTTCTCTGCGCTTTTGGAATTGAGAAACACCCCTTGTCAGGAGCAGGTATTATTCTTTAAACTCAGAGTTTCTGTTGGTCTCCTCCCCTTTTTAAAGACATAGCAGCATTTCTCGCCTTAGCCTTATGTTTTCACCCACCTATTTTTATACGCATTTTGGATATGTGCATTAAAAAAAATGGTTGATGGAAACTCCAATATGCAAAACATATGTGCATAACCGAGTAGGATAACCTTTTTATTCGATAAGAAAAGATGCGCATTAACTATGGAAACACTTTTACTGAACTAATTCCAGTATACGCTTTTAAAAAGGTTTGTTATAAGAGAATGATGAAAATGTGTGTGAATGGACAAACCAGCAGGCTGAGCGCATTGTAAAACATCTGAAATGTTATTTTTGTCATTCTAAAACGCCTTAACCGTTTCAGTATTATTATATTGTTAATGACCTCCACAGAGTCTGGAGCGTGTCAATAGCGTCTGTTCTCCACGTCTCATGGCTTTAAACGCCACCACGCGTTCATTGTGTGTCTGAGTTGTCTTCTGAGGTGAAAGTCATTTATTATATAAAGAAAAGATTCAAGCAGCTTCTTCTACCACAGTAAATTCTGTTTTTACTGTTGATATTTGGCAGTTAATCAGGAAGTGACAATTTTGTTGTCTTTGATTTGTTGGATGGAAACGCTGCTTTATTAGCACATCTTTTATGTGGTATTCCAGTTCTGCACATAAATTTAATTAGCATTTTTGGAAGGAAACATAGCTAATGCCTACATTTCAGTCACACAAAGAACAAAGTTATGTACGAGAATGGCTTGTCCTTTTTTAATAATTAATTAGCTTTAATTTACTGACCTTCGACAGGGACATGTACTAACTAGATTAATGGGATTATTACTCCTTCTAAAAACTGTTTTTTAGTACAGCTTACATTCTAAATGTCATATCAACCTCTACCACTCAATCAATAAAAAAGGCAGACACACAAGTGCACTTTTAAATCTATTAAAACTGATCAACATGTATAAGAACCTTAAATGAAACTTTCCACTGAACATTAAGCTAAGGTTACATGCATCCTTTTTTGTCATATTTGTTGTAGAACTATTTTTGTAATTTAATGCAATTACATCTGAAATAAGTTCAAAATTACGGCCAATTCCCCACTTTTTCAAGTGAAAATGTAATAGATGTCACACATTACATATTACATTACATTTTAAATATACTTAAATATTTTAATACTTTAAATGTAAACTTACGCATTAACTTGAGCAGCTATGTTTTCCCATGCTAACTGTCTCTGTTTAGCTGATAGCTTTTTTTAAATATATGGTCATATTTGCTATAACTTTGCATGAGCACATCAAGTACAGCTGGACAACTCGTAATATCTGCGCTCCATTGATAATGCCTTTTTATAGTCGTTGATAATGCCTTTTTATAGTCATTGATAATGCCTTTTTATAGGTGTGCGCGCTTAACCCTGAGTTGGTCTACTCAAAGTTGATTGACACAACCCAGATCAGCTATTCTGAAACTGAAAACTCTGAGTTTTTAATCTCTCGGTAAATCAACTCAGAGTTCAAGTTTAAACTCTGAGTTGGTTGAACCTCCTTACTGAAACAGGCCCCTGGTCAATTGGTGTTTTTGAAAACACTATTCGTTGGGTTTAGGGAAGGAGGAGGGTGGGTCAGTCGATTGGTCAGTCAGTCAGTCATTCAGTCAGTCAGTCAGTCATTTGACAGCGGCCTTTGGTGGATTTACGTGAGAACAGTAGGCGCGAATGGCACTTGTGAGAGAAATTTGAGATCTGAAAAAGCAGACAGAGACCTCTGGTGGATTCGCAAAAACTGCAAAAAAATGTAGCTCCTGGGACGTATTTGGATACGCGATCGGATACGCGGGCGGCTGGAAGTGTGATATGCACATTAATATGGTGACCTTTTTTTATGACAATGTATAACAATAATTAATATTTTTACAGTACTGTGACTGTTGGGTTTAGGGTTGGGGTGGGAGTAGGGGTTAAAAATACAATTTATTGGATAATTTAATAGATTTTACGCTTCTGTGATGGTTGGGTTTAGGGTTGGGCTGGGGGGAGACGTTAATAAAATGCAATAAATCGGAAATTTCATAAATAACATAAATAATTCTCGTTAACCTCCAGCAGCAAACGTATCCGATCTAAGCATTTGGGTAAAAACATTAGTTAGCTTGCACTAAACCTTGTGATCTCACAGTTCACAATACTATTTTTCTCAGCTTGCACTTGGAATTATCAGCAATAAAAGTCATGCATAACACTAGGAATGAGCACAATGGGCATTCGTTTTTAAGCTAAGAAAGAATCTTCATTGCTTCTCAACGATGTGTGCCTGGCCCCAAAGAAACAGAGGCAAATTCACAACACACATCAAGTGGCTCAAAGAAATATTTACGGTTTTGCTATCACTCCATGAAAAGTCTTTTTGGGTGGGAGACTGGGATTGAGTGGGAAGTGAACTGAATTGTAAATCTCTGAAATGGACAATCCCCCAGCCATTGGCAGGGTAACAGACACTGTGTTTCATTCTAGATAATGTCACTGTTTAGTAATCTGGCTGATGTCTTATAAATGCCAGGCTGTACTGAGATTTATGCAACTGATTCTAGACCTCCCTATTAACCTGTTTCTACCTCTTCTTTCAGCATGTGTTACCTTGTGATTTATACTTGCCAGTGGTGGACAGTAACAAAGTAAATGTAAGGTGTACTTTAGTAGCTTTTTCACATACTCTATTTTTATTTGAGAATGTCTTTTGTTTTATTTACATTCAACTGAAGAGAAAATGTATCTCACCAGGAAGTAAATTTTTCCACAACAGAAACATGCCCCAAATCCCGATCATGGAGGAGACTCATGATCACTGAGGCATCAGCATATTTTATGATATGACAGTTCCCGTACACACTCCGACAATCATTAGTATACATGATGAACAGAAGAGGTGAGAGGGAACAATCTTGAAAATATGAAAGTCAGAAAGAGCACCATTGACTCACTGCAGATGTCCTATAAAAAAAAATACAGAATCCATCCACAAATATTAAGATCCAAGGTAAAAAGAGAAATTAATTTTGCAACCAACAAATGTGGTGTCATAGTATTAAAAGCAGAAGAGAAGTCAATAAACAACAATCTGAAATGGGTTTTCCAGGTGATTAAACAGGTAATTCAACAGAATATAAATATAATACATTTAAATTAAAATGTTTTAACAAGTTATAACACAAAAGAGCACGATTTTCACATTTTCAATCAAAAACATTTATATATTTTATACTCTCTAAAGGTATTGCATTAGAAAAGAATTAGGACAACAGGTGAGCTGTTGAAAAAGCATAGTAACTACATCCCAGCAGGGAAATACTAGAACTGAAAGTAAAGCGAAATGTATTTGTATGGAAATAGCGCTGTCCTACAACAATCCGGGATCTGATTATTTTCATGCTTCTTGCACTTTTGGGGGGATCTGCACAAATCCCTTTTGACATTTTCTTTTTCTACTGCAGGCAAACCTTCCCCTCCTTCCACTTGTAGACCAGAGATGGTGCAAAAAAATGGTATCTCATCGCATCCAACTCAAAGACCTGTGGCTTCTTTGGAGCTCATTGATCCATCCAGGAAGTCCATCCAAACGTTTTGCTCAAAATGAGGCATTTGTATGCGAATGAGGAGACTTGATATATGTGAAAGCGGCCTTTGATAAGAATGGTCATTTAAAGAGTCACTGTGCACTTGCTTGTCTCTAACCAGTTTCCATTTGTGTGAAGCCTTTTTTTCCCATTTATCACTTTATAATCTCGCTACCTCATGCTCATGAATACAATTAAATCCCACTCTACTGTATAATATTTCCCACTGGATTAACAATTATAGTTTATTGAAAGAGCAAATCTAATATTGAAATAATATGGAATGCAGCTTTATTCACATAGAATGCAGTGCTTTTATGGTGAGAATGTATTTGTTTGGACTTGAATTAGTTTGGACTTGATTTATTTACAATGATAGCACCTGTTTTGGAGATATGAGTTCCAGGGAGTCAGCGGACTATCGTTGCTTATGCACTGTACTGAAAATAATCTCACCTCAGCCAATTGTTCTGGAATATGAAGCTGACTCTGATGTATCTTTGGAAGTAAAACAAGAGACACATTTTGGGTATAGCTAACAAGCAATCTTTGCTTTCATCAGTCTATTATTGTTCCAGAGCATTTCTTTTTTTTGGGGGGGGGGGGGGGGTCATATATTTTTATGTACTTCTAATGTTGTGTCTATACTGCTATACTTTTAACAGAATAGCTTTTTTCATGATTCAAACGTACCTCTATATCAGTGCTTAAATTGTGATTTGCAAGGTCCCGGAACAGATCGGGGTAACGGATCCGGCATGTTACCTGTGGATGTACCTGTGTTGCGCACGAAAGTGGAGAGTGGGGTGGCAGGGGTTGTCGCGGATGAAAGTGAAGAGTGTTTCCACCAGACAGTTTTTCCAACAGAGACCACTGTGTACACTTTTTGAGATCTCAAATTTCTCTCACGAGTGCCATTCGTACCTGCTGTTTTTGTGTAAATCCACCAGATGCCGCTGTCGACTGACTGACTGACTGACCCTCCTCCTTCCCTAAACCCAACCAATAGTGTTTTCAAAAGCACAGATTGACCCGCTCACCCACTTCCCTAAACCCAAATGACAGTTTTAAAAAGCAATTCAGAAAAAGAAGAGTCATCGCCTGATTTTTAACATGTTTTCAGATTTTAACACATTCTCACCCTGTTATTTACTTGTTTATTTTATTTTTAGCTTTTGTTTTTGTCTTACCTTCTTTCTGGAAACGTTCTTTGCCAGAGTCTAACCCCGTCGTCACGGTCAACTCCGATCTGCGTCTCAAATCCTCCAATGTACTCGGTGAGCCACTGGACAAACAGCGGTAACAAAAAGCCGTCCACACCGAGGTAAGCGATCAGCTAGTGCGTGCGATTAGAAATAGCATCATACCGCCCCCTAGAGTTAGTTTTAAAGATAAAACATTCAAAACAAACCATTCGTTCCTCTGGCTACATAATAAGCGATCTCCAGAAATGTATATAGGGTTTGTTTTCAGAATCAGCCTATGTTGACCGCAACCCAGAATGGTGACTGCATGAAAACCCAGTACTGGGAAACACCTATACACTCTCTAATTCAAAATATGGCCAATTTAAGTTTATCCATTTAACATGTACCTCATGTCTTTGGACTGTGGGGGAAACCAATCTGGAAAGACTGAGACCTGCATCTCTAACAAGAAGAGGATCCATAGCACTCAAGGCAACTGAAAAGCAAGGCACATGCGTGAGCCAGGTATTTCTCTAGGTTTTTTCTCTATTTCCATTAGTTGGAGGAGTTTCGGAACTGTCACTTTTGTCTTGCTTAGCTAGGGTTGGTAAAGCCAACCCACATATTGTTCAACAATAAAATTCTTATTGAACTGAACTGAGTATTGAATCAGCTAACTTGAACAAAACCAGCATTCAATAGAATCTAATATGCCTGATGTACTGAACCATTTTCAAACTGATGAAACATGTCTAATTTTGGCTATTGTCTGTTTTCTCTGTGAAGCTGTTTTGACACAATTTGCACTATGTACGATACAACAAATAAAATAAAATAAAATAAAATAAATACTTAAATTTAAGTTTACTATTTCCTGTATATTAAAATCCAATCATACCCCTAAATCCCAACCCTAAGAAATCATCAATCCATGCTCATTAGAGATATGTGCCCAGTGCTACATTTATGAGAACCAAGAAATATGTACCGGGGCTATGGCTGCTTGCAGTTTTTGTTCTTACAAATCTACTAAAAGTCGCTGTGTACTTTTTTGACAATCTCAAATACATTAAATAGGAACATTTTCTCATACTTTACATTACTTGTATAAATCCACCAGAGGCCGCTGTGTATATTTCTATCATTCTCAACGTCCTTCTCATGCATGTCCATGAGAGAAGCCAGTCAGCTATTCATGCAAAATATATTAGCTTGCTATCGACTGACCCACTCACCCCTACCCAGTGCTTAATTTGTAAATTGCGAGGTCCCAGAACAGATCGGGGTAACGAATCCGGCATGTTACTAGAGGAGGGAGAGGTGTTGCGGATGAATGTGTAGAGCGAGGAGGGGGAGGGGGGTGTTCAGGTGTTCACATACGAAAGTGAAGATGGGGGGTGTAGCAGACAAAAGTGAAGAGCGGGGGTGGGGGGTGGGTGGAGGTAATTGTGGAAGAAAGTGAAGAGCAGGGGTGCGTGTGAAGGCTGACTTCTGCATCAAGTGCAGGCGTGGTCACATAGCCCTCGCCATGGCCGGCGATGACGCTGGCGAGCACCTCTCAAAAATTGTAACTACACGTCATAATGACGCATAGCGTAAGCTCTGTGATTGCACTGATGAGTGTGGGTGGGACTGAGAGCCGTGCGAACCCGTTGGAGCGAGTGTTTACAAGTGTCGAGTTATGACTAAAGTTGTTGCATGTCAGCTGGTTCTGGCCTCAAAATGAGCGAGTTTGAGCCACTTGTACATTAGAGTAGCGCTCAGAAAAAACAAAACACCATCGAAAAAACTCGACACAGAGGAACATAAAAACCTCACTGCCAGTTAGCGTTTCGGAAGTGTTATTGTAGATCAACACAAAGAGTGCGCAGATGTATAAATGCACAGCAACGTGCAGGGCATGCGCCGTGGGTCACGGCGATCACTCGATGCAGAAGTTTAAACCAGGCTTTAGGAGGGGGATCAGTAAAATGAGGTGCCGGATCAGATTTCAGAGATTCCGGATCCGCCTTGTTTCGTCACAAATAAAGCCTTCCCCTACTTTAAACACAACCAAAAGTGTTTTCAATAGATAACTAGAAAAGTTGTTGTGGCTGCATAATTTACCACAGTTTCACAGTGCTTGATTTGTTTGTTTCATTTTACCTGGTTTCTGAAACTGTCCTTTGCCAGACTTGAACCCCAGTCTACTCCACTCTGCGCCACAAGCTCAATGCCATATGAGGCATGCTACCGAGCAAACCAGTCACACGGATAAAGCTGTCCATATGAAGGTAAGTGATCGGCAGAATCACCCTGTAGCATTCATTTTACACACAAAATGCAGCCATTATGTACATACTTCTTGGTTCTCAAAAATGTAGCCCTGGACACATATTCCCAATGAGCTTGTGTTGGAATTCTCATTAAAATATTAATTTGGCAAAATCACTGGCTTGTCCTCATAACATCAAAATGGCAGGTTCCATTTCCACCCACTGAAGCCAAAGTCACACTAGAGTTTGAGCTTGCGAAATTCTGTCATACGGCGCTGCAAAAGGGGCGGGATTAAATAAGATGAATAGACAATAAAAAAGCGAGCGATTGCTCCATGTTTAAAATTTCTGTTCAGAGAGGTCATGTTTTGATCCTGGATTGGTCTTACGCAGTCAAGTGATGCGATTTCGCAGGTCAGAGTTCACCAAGCTTGAACTTTGCACCGCAGCAACCTGAGAAACTCCGACGCATGACCCTGCGTTTCCGGTCTGACGCATTCACGTGCGTATGAATGGAAGTCTATGGGGAGAAAAGCCCAGTGTGACCGCATCTTAACACACTCATACGCACAAGCAGACATACAGAAAAGTAAGAGACAAATTGTCACCACTGGCCAACACTCCACTCTCAGTAAGCCATGGAGAGGAACATCTGTTTCTAATGATTTAATCAGGATGCAACCATCCAGCAGCGATGTACTTCCCCATTATTCATCTCAGAGATGCACAAAGCAATATTTCCCTTTGAACTGGACTCACCATGATAAGATAATTACATTTATATTGAGATTTAAATAAGCAGGTTTTTATTGAAGTAACTTTGTAATTAGCACTTTGGCAAGTTGAGCATAATTATATATATACCATCTTACAGATAGCATAACTTAAATGTAGGTGTGCACCTTTCCAGAAAGGCCTTTGGCAATGTTCATACAAAGTTAATGTCGGTAAAATTGCTACAACTGAGCTCTTGATGCTTTCTTTTTACACACATGGCCTTCACTAATGCTTTTTTTCAGACTTTTACTCATGTAAGCAGTACTATGAACCAAAGCTCATGTAATTTCGCTGTGTTCCCTCATCCACACAGCTAAACTGGATGCAAATGTCATGTAGGATACAAATTACAAGACAAGAAACTGTAAAATGTATAAAACTAGCTATTCAGTCTTTAACCCAGGATGTGTTAGCACTCTTTTCCCATCTCAGAAAGAAAAGACTTTAACAAAACAAAAACCTTAATGGCCCATTTCCACTGAGTGGTATGGTATTGTATGGTTCTGTACAATTGATGGCCGTTTCCACTGTCAAAATGGCGTACCGAACCGAACCGTACCACTTTTTTGGCACCCTTTCAAAGGGTACCAAACATGAGAAAGGGTACCAAAAGGCGGAGCTCCACGCGCAGCTGATCGCTGATTGGTTACAGAGATACGTCACGATTTTGTGGAGCTAGCAAGAATGAAAACAAAGGAACCGCCATGTTTTTTTTTAAATACACAGCCGAGACATATTATGGAAATACTATATGCATATAATAACGAGCCATGGATGACCCAAGCTCAAACAAACCTTGTTGTTGTCTTGATGAGCAGCCACAAAGCCAAGAAGAACAAAATCTGCCGTGTCCTATTGTTGCTTTACGAGGCCATCTAAAAGTGTGAGCGGTTTTCGCTTTCTCCAGGGAGCTCGCAATCACATCTATATTTGATATAACAAACTTCTTGAGCTGATGATAATAACGTGTGCGTGATTATTGAAGTGTCTCTGACATCTGATCTTGTTAGAAAAGAATCAAATCAAATCACTTTTATTGTCACATCATCAGCAGCACGTGTGCTATGATGAGTGAAAAGCTTAAGAGCGTCGTTGAAGAACTCAAAGTACGGTCTTCGGTGTTCAACGAGGGAGCCAATTTCTCAAAGTGTGTGTCTGTCGTAGGCAATAAGAGTGTGTACATCCAGCACGAAAAACAACAAAAATACAAGTAAAACATACAAAACACAACAGTTTGCTGGGAGCTCGCAACACGGCAGCCATGCTCTGCGCCATCTTGAAAAGGAGAGTGAAGCGCGAACAAACAAAGGAGAAGCTCAACAAAACACAGGAGCAAATGGTTTCAGCAACCTGAATCATGAACAAACTGCCATGTTTATCATCGCCTTTTGGACTATTATGAAATCGGAATGACAGAATTACTCTCTAACAGAGGTTACATGTGCTGGTGAAGATTACAAACACAGATGAGAGGTTTGCTCTGACTGGGCTATGTTGCGTGTTGTTTTTGAATTCAAGTAAGGACTAAATGTATGCTGTGTGTAGTTTTTCTGTAATTGATAACATATCGAAGACTGTAAGGGTCTGTATGTGTTCAAATATGTTGCATTTATATATTTATTATTTTTTATAATTGCAGATGTTACAGTAGGCTGTTACGCACTGTCATTGATCTGCAGTTATAATCAAATTATGTTCATAGAAAAGTTAGTCATAAACATTTATACATAACTATTTATATGTTTAAAGCATCTGTTTTGTGAGAAGTGCTTCTCATATGATTTGTGAATGACCTATACGGCTTTACTGTAGACATTTATTAGAGCATGAATGACGTCAACTGAAACTCTCTGTCATACACCAGGCCCAGCAAAAGGGTACCCTTCGTAGTGGAAATGCAAGCCTGATAAAGGTGACCCGTACCGTAGCGTACTATACGACTCAGTGGAAACGAGCCATATAATGTTAAATACTACTGACTCAGCAATGGGAATAGTATGAATTAAAAATATAATTTTCCCAAGCACAGAGATGAAAATTGTTTTAACAGAAAAGAATGTTAAATTTGCATTTATTATACTAATTCAGAGTATAATCCATGGAACATTATTATATTTCATACAATGTACAATATTTAACTTTTTTTCTTAATAGGAAAAAAGCTTTTTTAGTTATTTTTAAAATCCATTTCCTATTGTTGTTATTTTAAAATCTACAAATGTCTTTTCCATCTGAAATTCCAGTTCCTTTGCAGTTTTAATGACCATCTACTGGCCCAATGAGAGAATCCAGTAAGTATTTTGCTTGCACTTCTGTGATGTTTAATCATTCATTCATTCATTTTCCTTCGGATTAGTCCCTTTATTCATCAGGGTTGCCACAGTGGAATGAACCGCCAACTTATCCAGCATATGTTTTACACAGCGGATGCCCTTCCAGCCACAACACAGTATTGGGAAACACCCATAAACACTCATTCACAAACACACACATACACTAAAGACAATTGTCTGGCATTACAATTTTATTTATTTTTTTTGCAATATATATTGCGATATGAATACAATTTCACCAGATTACTTATTATCTTTATTTGGAAGGAATTAGATTAGATGTTAGATCAATTGGGAGGATTCTGGGAGAATGTTTTTAGTGTACCATACCCAGGGCTTGACATTAACACCTGCAAACCTGCCAAATGTGGGTAGATTTTAGCTGTGGTGGGTTAGACAGACACCCCCACTAGCCACTTTGTCTAGTTGAAAATAATTTTGCCAGATAATAATTGCCAGAACTGCCTCGCCCCTAAAGATTAGAATTTTAGTTAATGACCATTTGTCAAAATACATGCAAATGTGCTTTTAGAATCGAGAAGCAGCACGATTGATAACTGTTTGATTGAGCAAAAGAAAGCAGGTGAATACAGAATGAGAGGATGATCAGGCGCACAGTGAAACACAGGCGATCCTTGCTTATCGACGTTGTGACCAAAGCACAGCTGATGTGATGCATGCGAGTGCTTAAAAGCTCCCATCTCAAATCCTCCGATGTACACGCTGAGCCACTGGACAAACTAGTAACAGCGGGAAAGCCGTCAATACGGAGGTGAGCGGTCAGCTGGTAAGCACGAAAAGGAATATCACTCTGTAGCATTAATCTTAAAGATGAAATGCAGCCATACTACATAATTTGCAATTTCCAGAAATGTATATAGGGCTACATTTTCAGAATGAGCCTTTGTTGCATAAATTTAAGATCCTTCTTTTTTTATCCTGAGCCTGAAGGACAAGAAGAAGAAAGACGGAGAGAGGGAGTTTGGAATGGATAAGCAGAAAAGTTTTCTGAACCTTTACTTTGTGATCTGCTCTCCTGATTTGTAGAGTTAGGGTGCTTTCACACCTTAAATTTTGTTCTGGAACCTGGCGTGTTTGCCCAGTTAGTGCGGTTCGTTTGGCATATGCGAACAGGGCAAACACGCTCGGATCCACACCAAAGCCTGAATGAGGTGGTCTCGGCTCGATTGAAATAAACTCTTGAGCGGATTGATTGTATTGCGAAAGCGATCCGAGCCTGGCTATATCACAATGTTTTATGGATATGTAATAGGCATACGGCTATATGAAGTGAGAATTAAGAGTAGGGCGGGAGGTCATTCCAGACATCCCAAGTCTCCCGGAAGTTCTGGGAGTCTTCCGCAATTGCACAGAGATTGCCCACAAATGAGTGATAATCTCCCGGAAATCATGCGTCTCCCTCCTGGCCTTAAAAAATGTCGTGCACCCTTCTCATCACACCTCCCTACCGCATCTCTCCTCGCTCTTCAGACATGTTGCTCAAATCCTGTCAAACACCACCAAACCACCCCCAACAGCTGAGCGGGACTCTGCAAAATAAACCGTAATACTCTGAGCTATGTGAGGACAGTTTACTCACACATGACTTGTTTTAGCTATTTTGGTCCGTTTAGAAACTTTGCCATGTGAAAGCGAACCGCACCAAGAACAAAGAGCAACAATGTAACAATTGTAATCCCTGTTTCGGAAGAAATGACTCGAATCACAGGTGTGAAAGCACCCTTAGTTACTGTATAAGATGCCTGTTTTTGTGACAGCTTGTTGCTTAGTTTTTTTTACCAATTCCGGTCTTATACAATCCATCCTTCCCAACCATCAAAAATGTAACACCCACTTTAGACAAGGCAGTAAAACCAATCCGCAATCCTCCCTCTTTCTTTCTTTCTTTCTTTCTTTCTTTCTTTCTTTCTTTCTTTCTTTCTTTCTTTCTTTCTTTCTTTCTTTC
>CAIGQZ010000276.1:1116545-1129973 GCA_903798205.1 Danio tinwini
GATGGATGGATGGATGGATGGATGGATGGATGGATGGATGGATGGATAGACGGACGAACAGAGAGACAAATTACAAAGTGATAGTGTAAGATGATAAGGACCATTTTAAATAGGCTGAGTAGAAAATAGAACTGTGAGTGTTAGTCATGGGAGCGCTGACCAGAATGATTAATTTGCATTCAAGTCTTGATGACTAGTCCTAGCACAAACATGTGCATGACATGAATAATGAACACTAAAACTGCTGTTCACTGACCCTTTCTGCGCTGCTAGCAGTAACACAAGGTAAACATGCTATAAGATATAACAAACCAGTCATTAGAAATGAAATGTGTTCTGCCTATAGGGGTTGCTTTTACTTTTACATAAGACATTCCATTTGTATAGTGCATTACATCTCAATATGTTTGTTATCATCCCTGCTATGACAGTAAAAGCTGAAATAGCTTCAAATTTGTATTTTGGACTGTATATTGTGTGCAATACAAAGGCTTTACTTCATCTCTTGGTGATCACACTTTAATCATCAAATTAGCCCACATGCATAATTGAATACGTATCCACAACTAGTTATGCATATGCAAATTTGGACTGGTTATATGTAATAACTTGACGTAGCAGAGGTAAGCTTACAATTCAAACTAGTTCATCTAGTTAACATTGTGTTGATTGTATTAATTCTTGAATTATATTTTTAGTGGCCTCATAAAAATAAGTATTCTTATGTGATATATACGAATTGTTAAAGTGACTTTAATGCAAAATGTTATTATCACAGACTTAACACTTTTATGAAACATGCACCCATTTTATATTTAGGCTAACAAACAAATGATGACTAAACTAAATACATACACATAATCAAGCATCCATTCAATGGGTGAGGTAATTGTTGAATGAAATCAAAATGAAGAAGGTAAATGCATGAACAATTGAAGTCAGTTTAACCATCTGAAAAAAACATCACACCAACACAAGGGCTGACCAACATTCATTTATTTATTTTATTAAAAAATTACAAACTGAATCTTCCCAACAGGGAAAACTACCAACAATTAAGAATGCATTATTATATTCTGTCAAGGCTTTGCAATCAAAAAATGTCATTATGAAGGAAGTCAATGAGACAAAAACAGCTACCAACATAACAAAAGACTTGAACAATACACATGGATTAAACAAAAATATTGTAAGACAACATATCTCTTAAAACAGGGGTGTCCAAACTCGGTCCTGGAGGGCCGGTGTTCTGGAGAGTTTAGCTCCAACCCTAATTAAACACTCCTGAACCAGCTAATCAAGCTCTTGCTAGATATACTAGGAACTTCCTGGCAGGTGTGTTGAGGCAAGTTGGAGCTAAACTCAGCAGGACGGCGGCCCTCCAGGATCGAGTTTGGACACCCCTGTCTTAAAAACACAAGTAAAAAATTCCTGACACTCTCTTTCATGATGTTGGTATGTTGGAAGCATTTATTATCAATGTTTTGAATTTCAGTGGGAAGATTTTGCCTACATGATAGCGATTCCTTGCTTTTTATGTTTCGGCAATACATGTAATTCTCCCAGTGCATTGATTTTTCATAGATACAAACTAAACATCTCTCTCAGAGCTAGTGTCTGTCAATCAATTGATCAATCAATCAATCAATCAATCAATCAATTATCCAACCAACCAACCATCCATCCATGCATCTATCCAACCATCCATCCAACCAACCAACCATCCATCCATCCATCCATCCATCCATCCATCCATCTAACCAATCAACTAACCAACCAACTATTCAGTAAAGTAACAAATGAACATAGCATTAATTTAGTTTATCAATCTTAAGTCCATTCTGCTGCCAATATGTCATTGTGGTACAATCAATCAATTAATCAATCAATCAATCATCCATACAGCCAACCAACCAACCATCCATCCATCCATCCATCCATCAATCTATCCATCCATCCATCCATCCATTTATCCATCCATCCATCCGTCCAGCCAATTCATCCATCCATCCATCCATCCAATCAACCAACCAACCATCCATCCATCCATTCATCCATCCACCCATCCTTCCATCCATCCATCCATCCAATCAACAAACCAATCATCCATCTATCCAATCAACCAACCATCCATGCACCCATCCATTCATTCATCCAACCATCCATCCTTCCAAACAACTATCCATCCATCCATTCAACCAACCAACCAACCGACCGACCGACCAACCAGTGATGGGACCAATGAAGGTCTTCAGCAATAATTCTATGTGTGAATTGTTTGTCTTCTTGGTGTTGTGTCCACAACCATATATTTATTGATGGTAAGTGAATATTTTAGATGTTGTGTTTTCCCCTACCCTTATTATACCATGGGTGGGGATACAAATGATCTTTGTCTTGATTGTTTGGGAGAGAAGCAATGCTGGTCAGCTCTCAAGGCACTGTGATTGAGTATATTGTGATTGTCTCCTCATGCCAGTGCTCCGCTCTTACCAGGTGGTCTTTGAGGAGGCCACCTTTCTTTCCAAGGATCCAACCCCGCTGCTGCCAAGTCATGTTATGGGGTTTATGGAGTTGGCAGTTCATTCCACTGTGGCGATCCCTGATGAATAAAGGGACTAAGCTGAAGGAAAATTAATGAATGAATTACAGCAGAATGGGCATGGGGGTTGCTGAGAGTTGCCTGATGCTCTCTAGGTATTCCAGGGTCAACAAGGGTGGATATAATGATACTATCTCTCTACCAATCAGAATAAATTATTATTATTATTATTATTATTATTATTATTATTATTATTATTATTATTATTATTATTGTTGTTGTTGTTGTTGTTGTTGTTGTTGTTGTTGTGCGCAGTAGGAAGTGCTGTCACCTCACAGCAAGAAGGTCGCTGGTTCGAGCCCCGCCTGGGTCAGTTGGCGTTTCTGTGTGGAGTTTGCATGTTCTCCCTGCGTTCGGGTGGGTTTCCTTCAGGTGCCCCGTTTTCCCCCACAGTCCAAAGACATGCAGTACAGGGGAATTGGGTACGCAAAATTTTCCATAGTGTATGTGTGTGAATGAGTGTGTATGGATGTTTCCCAGAGATGGGTTTCAGCTGGAAGGGCATCCGCTGCGTTAAACATATGCTGGATAAGTTAACGGTTCATTCAGCTGTGGCAACCCTAGATTAATAAAGGGACTAAGTCAAAAAGAAAATGAATGAATTATTATTATTATTATTATTATTATTATTATTATTATTATTATATGGCAATCGATCGCTGTCTGTCTAATATTACATGAGCTATACAAAGAAATAATATTATTTTTAGCCTATTATAATCATTATTATTGATAATAATAACCTCATACTGTACATGTGTCAGATTGCCATTAACTAACTTTCGATTGTCTTTTATAGGGGGCCTGTGTCCCCAACACATTTCTGAACATACAGTTGAAGTCAGAATTATAAGCCATCTTGAATTATTAGACCCCCTATAAATCTATCCCCAATTTTTGTTTAACGGAAAGTAGATTTTGTCAACATATTTCTAAACATAATAGTTTTAATAAGTCATTTCTAATAACTGATTTATTTTATATTTGCCATGATGACAGTACATAATATTTTACTAGATATTTTCAAGAAACTTGTATTCAGCTTAAAGTGACATTTAAAAGCTTAACTTGGTTAATTAAGCAAGTAAGGGTTATTAGGCAAGTCATTGTATAACAGTGGTTTGTTTTGTAGCTTTTATGCTAGCTGAAATAAAACAATTACGATTTTACCAGAAGAAAAAATATTGTAGGAAATGCTGTGAAAAATGTCACTGAACTGTTAAACATCATTTGGGAAACTGCACTTGTTTATGTGTGATTCATCAATGGCTAATGATGCATGTGCAAGTGTATATGTTTACCTGTACAGCTCCCTGGTCAACTGCTGTTGTGTTAATCAGTGCTTAATAAATGAGAGATTATTAAAGAGTGACCTTTTAATTCAATGTCAATGTAAAATATTTTAATAACAGAAACCACACAAACACATACAGACAAGACTGTAGCTGCAGGGTTGAGAGACCTCAGAATGACCTATAGATATTCAATTCAATTAAATTTATCTTTATTTGTATAGCGCTTTTACAATGTAGATTGTGTCAAAGCAGCTTCACATGGAAGTTTATAGTGAATTGAAACAGTGTCAGTTCAGTTTTCAGTGTTTAAGTTCAGTTCAGTTTAGCTCAGGTCAGTGTGGGTTAATAATCAGTACTGAGAGTCCAAACACTGAAGAGCAATTCCATCGATGCGCAGCTCTACAGATCCCGAACCATGCAAGCCAGTGGAGACAGCGGCTATATTATTTTAATGTAGTGTGTATTTGCACCTAGTGTAAATACCCCGTCTTGTTGGCAGAAGCTATTCATACTTATTAGCCCATCTTATTGGCAGAAGATACACCCACGATCACTCAAACCAAGGTCAAAACAATCTCAGCAAAGTTCCTTGAGGTAAAATGCTGGTTAAATAAAAGTGCTAATATTTGAATTTTGCACATATAGGGAATCATGGGATCAATGAGATGTTAGCAGATAGAGTAAAATTTTTATTAAAGTATATTATAATATATTATAAGAAGTAATGTTTTTAACTATATTGCTTTTAGGTCACACTTTACAATAAGGTTTCATTAGTTAATGTACACTCACTGGTCACTTTATTAGGTAGACCTTACTAGTACCGAGTTGGACCCCCATTTTGCTTTCAAAGCTGCTTTAATCCTTAATGGCATTGATTTAACAAGGTACTGGAAATATTCCTCAGAGATTTTGGCTCATATTGACATGACAGCATCATGCAGTTGCTGCAGATTTGTCGGCTGTGCTCTGTTGGATTGAGATCTGGTGACTGTGGAGGCCATTTGTGTACAGTGAACTCATTGTCACGTTCAAGAAACCAGTCTGAGATGATTTGCGCTTTATGACAGGTTAATATGCGATAGCCGGCAAAAGATGGGTACACTGTCTTCATAAAGGGATGGACATGGTCAGGAACAAAACATCAGGTAGGATAACACCCACTTATTAATTGTTCAAAAGTAACTTCACAGTTGACAGCAACAGATTTCAAATGCAAATAGCACACTTGAAATGAACTCTGGAACTTGTATCTGCTCATTATAATTGGAATAATGAAGGAATAACACACACCTGGCCATGGAAGCGCTTAGAAGCCAATTGTCCAATTGCGTTTGGACTCTTAACATGTGGGAGGCACATATGCAAACTGTTGTAATTCCTACACCATTCACTTGATTTGAATGTAAAACCGTCAAATTAAAGCTGACAGTCTGCAGTTAAAGCACATTGTTAGTTTCATTTCAAATCTGTTGTGTTGGGGTATAGAATTGTGTCGATGTTGTTTTCACAGAATAAATCCTTTTCGTCTTATACAACAGTGCTTCGCTTCCAGTTGGGCTGTCGGTAAGCCTGTCAGGATTTATTCTGCGATAACAACCTCGATGTACTTTTTCCCCTTGTCTGTTGATATTACTGTTCCTCAAGCATGGTTCCCTTAAACCCAGAGTCAAATAGTGAGGTGTGTTTGCTTTGATAAATCCAGAAGGCAAATCGTTTATGGACGTATAGAATGGCGAATGATTTGTATGCTAATATAACTCAGGATGAAAAGACTAATAGCGCATCCCTGCATTTGTATAATGCTGCTATGCAATGCATGAAAAAGCTATTTATATGTAACACAACTAGATGCTCCGCTTTAATTATTTGCAGACAAACAATATTTTATATGTAGATTGATTTTGTCAAGCATGTTTTATAATCACTGCTGCTAAGGGCATTCATTCAAACATAAAGGGCAAGTGACACTCTTTGTTGGTTTTTGCTTTTGTTGGCTTGATGTTGGATGCTGGAGATTTACAAATTTAGGGAGTGTCTCTAAAGTTACAGCATTTGTATACATGAATCAGACCTAGTATTTGATGAGAATGACTTACTTTTATAAAACCAACCTGGACCTGGCTTTTCAGTCAGCCAAAGGCTACGTCCACACTGCAGGCAAATGTGGCCCAAATCTGATCTTTTCGCCCATATGAGACTCAGGTCTTGACAGTGTGAACAGCCCAAACAGCATGGAATCTGATCTTTTCACTTCAGATTTGTGCCACTTTCATATGTAGTCTTAAATCAGATACATATCTGATGTTTTGCAATGCGATCGTAGTATAAACGGTTATGTCGGTGTGGCAAGGGGGCGTGGCCGAGAGCCGTGGGAGCGAAACGAGGCCCGCCACAGATGAGATACACCTGTGGCGCGCACCTGCCTTCACTATCACGGAAGGAGCTCTGGACTATAAGAGGAGGAACGATGGCAGAGGACAGAGAGAGAGGACCGGGCCCTGACATGTTGTTTTACTTTTGCTTTCAGTTTGACGGCAGTCTCCGTGAGGAGCTGCCGTCCGTTTGTTTTGATTTAGACGGCAGTCTCCGTGAGGGCGGCCTGAGGCTGGCGAGGAAGGATCTGCCTGCTGCCGTCTCCCAGCATGGGGAGGAGCAGGGGACGCGGGGCTCCCCACCGGATGGGAGAGAGCTGAAGGGAGCCATCCCAGAAAGCCCGGGGGGAGTCGCCGCGATCCGCCATGACGCCGAAGCCTGCGTCCTCCACCGAAGCGGGAGCGGAGCAGGAGACCAGAAATGCCGCCAGCCAGTCAGGAGAACCGCCGGCGGACACCAGAAGATGGACGGGTGGATAGATTCCTCCATAGGGCTCCCAGCATGTCGTCACTCCTCCCAGTTGGTTGAGGACCGAGTGGCAGCGTGTCTGGAGAACCGAACCCCAATTTTTTTTTTCCTCTCTGTCTACTCTGTCTTTCCTCCTTTTTTTTCTCCATCTCCTTTTCTCTCGGCCCGTCTCATCTAGGTCTCGCGGGTGCTGTGGCGCCAAATCCCCCTTCCGTGAAGAGCTGCCGTCCCTTTTATTAATAAATATTTATTTAAAAGTCCGTTGGTTCTCCGCCTCCTTCTTCCCGGCGGCCAGGTGGCCGTAACTTCATTACAGTCGGATTTCATGTGACTTTTACATAATCTTCGAGCGACATACGTCATCATTCTGTGCTGCAAACATCATCTACACCTCTGCAGTATAGTAGAATAACACACAGGGCGATTACTTTACCACAGAAAGTTGGTTGTTCATTTTGAAAAAGATTTTAAAGGCAAAACTGGTGCTTGTTAACCACTCTGATTAATGATCGGGGCACGGGATGATTGCGCTGCTAAAGAGCGTCGAGCGTGTTGCGGAAAGAGGATCCATGCACAAAGGAGGGGGCACTTTCATTTTAAGGACGAACATTATCTCAGAGCAAATAAAGGGCAGGAGCTTAAGCACCCAAACCCCCCATATGCATGTGTCTGTTGTTAATAACGAAGTAAAATAAAATAACTGCAAACGGAGATAAACCAACTCCGCCTTCACATGTTGAGTCTGCGGCTGCTCATTAACCCTTGATGAGTTCACTACACCAATGGTCAGACAGACGCGCGCCGTGGTTGTCATAAATCACAAATTATCAGTGTTTTTAATCACAAGGGACTTATTTTAGGCTTCAAATGCAGTAATACACATTAGTAGTAGCAGAACAACCCTTTACAGTTCATGTAATACACCACGGTCGTCTGTGAAAAGGGCAATAATCATATTAAGCATAGTCTGACAACGTGCTTCATACAGTATACACATTGTGTGGATAATTAGACATTTTGTGTTGTCCGTAACTACACTTCTGCACATGCAGGTCAGTTTACGACCATGATCTGTTCACACTGCAAGTCTGATATTGGCCACATTTTTAACAACAGTGTGAACAGCTAGGCAAAAAAATCTGATTTGAGCACTAAGCCTCGCAGTGTGAACGTAGCCTAAGAGAGTTTGCAGGATTGTTATTATTATTTTTTTTAATAGAAAAGGGTTAAAAGATAAACGGGCCTGACTCAGCATGAATGCTGTTTTTCAGCAGGTTCCTGAACATAAAAACATATAGACATACTGACCATCTCATCCATCAACTCATGAAAACATTGCAATTCAATTCAATTCACCTTTACTTGTATAGCGCTTATACAATGTAAATTGTGTCAAAGCAGCTTCACATTCAAGATTATAGTAAATGGAAACAGTGTCAGTTCAGTTTTCAGAGTTTCAGATCAGTTCAGTTCAGTTTAGCTCAGTGTTGTGTGGTTAATAATCACTGCTGAGAGTCCAAACACTGAAGAGCAATTTCATCTATGTGCAGCTCTACAGATCCCGAACCATGCAAGCCAGTGGCGACAGCGGCGAGGAAAAAACTTTACCAATTGGCGAAAGTGAAGAAGTTAAAAAACCTTGAGAGAAACAATCACCAAACATACAAAATAAAGGGAAACAGGCTACTATCTCAGTGGCTACAGTGATAGTTCACCATCAGATGATGAGCATGGGATTTTTTTAAAAGTCTCAGTGGTGGTATTGTTTTTAGATGTTGTGGGATCTCATTCCAGGCCTTTGTGAATACATAAAAGAAAGATCTCTGTCCATAACAGTTTTTAAAAGCTGTTAACAGCAAACATCCATTTGTTGCAGATCTGGTGGAACCATTAGGGGTGCGTTTCCCAAACAACGACGTAACTTGCGACTGAACTATCATACAGTAGTACGATGCATCGTTTGGGAAAGGAACGATGTAGTGACGAGTGTTTCCCAAAACCTGTAGTTTCTCGGTCGCAGATCCATCGTTTGAACCACGTTAGTTCTAACGTAAATGTCCATAATGATGCTCTAAACGAGGTGGTAACAAATTCTTTAGAGAAGAACCCCATAATTACTTGGTGCAAATTATATTGTTTTACATCCACACGCATTTAAGAAAAAAACAATACTAGTTTTGGTAAAAACATGCACTTGCTTTCCATATTAATTGATATATATATATGTAAATGACACATATAAGGGCCTATGTTTACTTCACCGATATTATTTAGAATATTCCATATTCAAAATTGACATAAAATTACTTACAAAAGCTAACACGTATTCTAATGTCATATATAAATCATATAAATAAATGGGTTGTCATTTATTCATTATAGCTATACGTTTATTTAACAACAAAAAAGTCTGCAAGTTGATAGAAACTTATGAAAATTTATGCTTCCAGTAAGTTAGCCTTTGATGCTTTTTAGTGTTTTTTATTTTTAATTTTGTACTTCCCCTTTCTTTATTTTGTTCTCTTTTTTCATTTTTTTACTTAGTGTTCTTATCACTTTGTAATTCTATGTACTTACAGATTACTTCCTGCTTTATTTTGTACATTTCTTCTTTTCTAAAAAAAAATAAAATTAATTAAAAAAGAGGATGCAGCCTCTGAAATGAGACACAGCTATTGTTTCTAACTACAGCTCCAGAGGTGTAATTGCAAGCATAGAAGTTTGCGAAGCAGTTTGCAAATGTTTGTTGGAACGACGGATTTGGGAAACGTCAAATCAACAAACTATGTTTGTAACGACATAACTTGCGACCTTAGTTGGCTAACGATAGTGTTCGGAAACGCACCCCAGGTTGGGGGACGAGCGATGACCTCGTAAAAATTAGATGTTATGAAACATTAACATGGTGTGGCTAAATATCAACTTTGATATAAATGGCCCTGAGAGTAAGTAAATGAAGTTGCTCACACAGACGACTTACTTTTGACCCAAGAGGAGTTTGTCTCGTGGTTCAAAGTTATTGGTATTATTAAATGTAGAGGTTAACATAATTTTTCAAGTTTTTAACATTTTTTTTTTATTTATGTTAAAAACAAAGCAGTAACCATGAGAGGTCCGAAATTCTTTACTGAACAGCTTGAACAACACAGAATGGCTTGCCATAAGAAAAAAGCTATACAAATAAACATGAATGAATTCAACTGATGCACTGCAAGCACTCCCTCTGCTCTGAACTAACCATGTCCAACTGGCAAGCAGGGTCAAGCTCCCAGCTGGCACAAGCACCTCATGACTGCTCACCCTCCAGTGCAGTGGATGGCACTTCCCTCCTCTTCCCTACTGAGCACAGCACTTGTTAACTCGGATTTGCTATACTTGTGTTTTGCTTTATTTAAAGGCTTGTTGGACTTCATGCGATGCCGCAAGAATTGCCTGCCGCCTGACAAAAGCAATGCATTCTGGTTAGACAATTTGTCCAATTTGAATCAGTCCTGCAGCCGGCCTACGATCACCATACCTGCTAACATTTGTCCTTGACATTCCTGGAGACTAGGTGGAGGGAGGGGGGTGTAGTGTTCTAATACAACAGGATTGTAACGTATGTTGCCAGATTGAGATGCTGTCTTAGATATTTAATTATTTCCTCAATTGTGTAAGGTGATGAGCTTCATACTAGATCTGGCAACTTGACAATCATAAACAAAGAAAGATTTTTATTTTTTTTGCAGCTAGATTGAGCCATACAAATTACAAGAGTTTCCAGGGAGAAATAATGTGGAAGATAGGTGTGAAATAAGGGAGACTCCCGAGAAAAACGGAAGTGTTGGGAAGTATGGCAATCAATGCTCAAAATTGGCTGAGAAAGTCGTTGATGAATATCTGATATTGGAATAAACACAAAAACATTAACATAAAAATAAGATTAGGATATATAAATAGATGTTCTTATTTGTTGTTGCGTTGGCAGGTGTGTGTGTGTCTGTGTGTGTGTCCAACACAAGCTCACGGCAATTCGTAACTTTTTGATTTAGTGGCTATTTCGTATGAATTTGTACGATCTAATTTGTACCATTTAGTTTGATTTGCTCATCACCCAATGACGGTTGGGTTTAGGGGCGACGTTAGGTGCCACGCCTCTTTTTTAAAAACGTAAATTTTTGTACAACTCAACTCCTACGAATTCATACAAATTAGCCACTAAACTGACAAAACGTGAAAATAGATACCTTTACTCGTGAGGTCAGGCTGGTGTGTCTGTCTCTCTCCCTCTCTTACATCAGCAGGTCCCGCCCTATTTACGTAAGCGACGTGCGCTGGGATTGGCTGGAGGAACCCAGTGCGTCCTTAAAAAAGGTAAAACTGGCGTGGGGCGGGAGAGCGATTTTTGGTTGGCGTATTGTTGTTTGAGATTGGTGTGCTATAACCTATTCTTGTTGCTAAGTGTTACCGTTGATTGTGTTTTCCGTGTTGTGTAAGTTTTGACTCCTTTGTTGTATATTCATCCGTGTTTCCCCTAGTTAGGGAAGTTGGGGTAGTTTTTGTATATTTTTTTCTGTTATTTTGTTGTTTAGTTTCATTTGGGTGTTTAGTTAGTGTGTACTTTTTGTTTATTATTTTTCTGTTGGTCCACTCCGAGGTAGTTGGCTTCACGTTTTTGGGTGATATAAAAAAAAAAAGACCCGACACCAAAGGGTCATTAAAGTGAATTTTATTTGTCTGGTGATATTTTATGTTGCGGCCTTGTCCCTAGACCAGGGTCATAACTTTGTATAAGAATAAACTCATGGATTTATAAAAAAAAAATTGTGTTTTTTTATGTTCTCCCTATCTTTGCGTGGATTTCCTCTGGTTTCAGCCCAAAGACATGCAGTATAGTTCAATTGGATAAACTAGATTTGTGTGTATAAATGAGAGAGTGTATGGGTGTTTCCCAGCAATGGTGGTTGAAGCTGTAAGGGCATCCACCCCATAAAACATATGCCAGAGTTAAGGCCGATTTATACTTCTGCATCGAGCGATCGTCGTGACCCACGATGCCTGCCTTGCGTGTGATCGTACATTTATACAGCTGCATGCTGTTTGTGTTGCTCTGCATTAACACTTCCGAAACGCTAGCTAGCAGTAGGTTTTTATATTCCTCAGTCTCGATTTTTTTCGCTGGTGTTTCATTTTTTCTAAACGCTATATTAATACGCAAGTAGCTGAACTCGCTCATTCAGAGGCGAGAACTGGCGGGAGTGCAACAACTTTACTGTAAACACAAAACAAAAGTTTCCATCTGGAGTTTCTTCACGGGACTCGACACTTGAAAACACTCACTCCAACAGGTTTGCGTGGTTCCCACCCCCGCCCACACTCATCAGCGCTACCAATCACAGAGCTTGAGCTACGCGTTGTTGCATCATGTAGTTACATATTTTGAGAGATGCGCGTCAGCCACAGCGAGGGCTATGTAACCGCATGGAGGCTTCACCGGAACATATACAAGTGTTTGATGCAGAAGTATAAATCAACCTTAATTGACGGTTCATTCCACTGTGACTTCAAATTAGATAAATCAGGGATTAAGCTAAAGGAAAATAAGTGAGTTCTGTGTTTTTGTACCTTTTTGGATGTTTAAAATACAGTATATGTATATTGTTTATTTATGAATAATTTAATTAAGGCACACTGTTATTTGAAATGTTATATATCATTGCCAAGTTTCAGATGTTTCAGAGTGTCAGAAGTGTCAGAGTTTTGATTGCGCTTGTGTTTTGCCTTGTAGTTCTCCCTGTGTTCTGTGTACCACACCCTAGTTTATTCCTAAATTACCATTGTTAGTTGCCCCAGTGACTGTCTTCCCCCCCTTGCTAAAGGGAACATAGAGTACAGTGAGGAACAAGGCAATACTCAATACAATATAAAAAAACCAGAAGTAAAACACTTTGCAGTTCAAGTGAGAAAATTAAAGCTTGATTGCAATTCTGTTTTCTACCCCTCCCCATTCACCGACCCAGGCTCATTACGGTCTACATTTCTGGGGACAGCAAAATACGCAACTGGAGGTACATCTACTCGCATTTTTTGTTTTTGCAAAATGTGTATACTTTTTGAGGATCTGAAATTTCTCACTTAAATCCCCTAAAAGGCGCAACATACACTTCAGTCAACCAGGCCAGCTTGCTGTCAACTGACTGACTGACCAACTGACCCACTCACCCTTGTACCTAAACCCACCGATTTTGTTTTCAAATGCAAAGAGGAAAAAGTAAAGCAGTTGCAGCTGTGTGCTGTCACCACGTTTTCAGCCTGTTGTTTCTTTATGTATTTATTTATTTTTTGCTTTTGATTTATCTGGTTTACAGAATTACCAGACTCGAACCCCATCATCATGGTCAACTTAGCCCCGTGTCCCAAATCCATCAGTGTACACAGTGAGCTACTGGGCAAACTGGTAATACCGGAAAAGCTGTCTGTACGAAGGTAAGCAGTCAGCTGGTAGCACTAAATGGAACAGAAGCCGTCGGTGGTGTCATACCACCCCGTAGCATTCATTTTAAAGAAATGCATCCATACGTACATCTGGCTACATAATCGTGCTCTCCAGAAATGTAGACAAGGGTACGTATCCACAAGTGCCTGTGTTGCCAATCACATGGGGGTGGTATGACACCACCGACGGCTTCTGTTCCATTTAGTGCTACC
>CAIGQZ010000276.1:1130373-1141230 GCA_903798205.1 Danio tinwini
CATATATTTAAAAAAGCAACACCACTGCATCAGTGAGACAGAGACAGTTAGCGTAGGAAACATAGCTGCTCAAGTTTATGTGTAATTTTACATTGAATTTAAATATTTAAGTATAATAAAAAAGTAATGTGTGATGTTTATACCTTTTTTTTACACAGGTTCCCACTTTTATACACGTTGATAACACAGTTAGAAGTTAAGTAAAGACAGTTTTAATAGATTTAAAAGTGCACTTGTGCCTCTATTATTGATCAAGTGATAGAGGTTGATATGACATTTAAAATGTAAGCGGAACTAAAAAAATATTTTTTGAACGAATAATAATCCCATTAATCTAGTTTCAGTCAAAGGTCCGTGAATTTAAGCTAATTTAAAAAAGGACAAGCCATTTTCGTACGTGACTTTGTTCTTTGTGTGACTGAAATATAGGCAATAGCTATGTTTCCAACCAAACATATTAATTAAATGAATGTGCAAAACTGGAATAACGCATAAAACATGTGTGAATAAAGCAGCGTTTCCATCTAATGAATCAAAGACAACAAAATTGTCACTTCCTGATTAACTAGTGCCAAATATCTACAGTAAAAACAGAATTTACTGCGGTAGAAGAAGCTGCGTCTTTTCTTTATTTAACAGGCTTAATGTACTTGCGCCTCAGAAGACAATTGACACGCAATGAACACGTGGTGGTGTTTGAAGCCATGAGACATGGAGAACAGACGCTCTTGACACGCTCCAGACACTCTAGAGGTAATTAATAATATACATTAATACTGAAACGGTTGAGGCATTTTAGAATTACCAAAACAACATTTAAGATGTTTTACAATGTGCTCAGCCAGCTGATTAGTCTATTTACACACATTTTCATCATCATCCTTATCACCATCATCTCTTATAACAAACCTTTTTTTAATGCACATTCTGGAATTTGTTCAGTAAAAGGATCTTCATCACAGTTTATGAGCATCTTTATCGAATAAAAGTTTATCCTACTCAGTTATTATGCGCATGTTTTTTTATGCCTATTTTCAAAAATGTATGTGCATCATGACATTCCCATCAATCATTTTTATGCGCATATACAAAATTAGCATAAAAATAGGTGGGTGGAGACGTAAGGCTAAGGCAAGAAATTCCACTTTGTCTTTAAAAAAGTGGAGGACACCGACAGAAACTCAGAGTTTAGAGAATAAAACCTGCTCCTGACTAGGTTAGGTTCACAGAGTAAGTTACCACAGTAACTGACTCTGAGTTAAAGTTACCTCTCTTTCAGAAACAGGCTTGACTTACCCTGCTTTCTCGAGTTCTCGAGACAAACCTGCCATTTTGAAACGGAAAACCCAAAGTTTCTCTCATTTCAGGGTTAAAATACTCTGCTGGAGAGTTTAGCTCTAATCGTAATCAAACACACCTGAACCAGCTAATCAAGCTCTTACTATATATACTAGAACAGGGGTGTCCAAACTCTATCCTGGAGGGTCGTATATATATATATAAATATAGATTGGGTCTAAGTAAGTTAATTACATATATTAAGTAGGTAAAGCAAACAAACAGACACGCAGGAAGAGTCCTCTTGAAGGACAAGCTGTCATTCATTCCTATTTATTTTGGATTTTAGACAACTGCATACTGTTATGTCGGTCTATGTAAAGGTTGCCTTGGATGATGCTTAAAAAAACAAAACAAAACATTAAAAAACAGTAATGCTGAACTAAAAAAAAAGAGTCTTTGGTGATTTTCAGCATGCACTGTGGAGTATATTTTATGCATGTGTCCAGATTTGTTAAGAGGGCTTTCAAAAAATAGTTAGAAGGAAATGAGATGAATAAATGTATGCCAGCGATATCAATATGGAACACGAATGCTTCAGTCTGCATGAAGTTTAGATGGCTGATACAAGGGTAAAGTGCCTTTGAATTTCATTTACTATCTAAAAAGTATACTTTTTTTTTTTTTTTACAGAAGTCTAATCCATATGAAAGCATTTAATTAGCTGTCGGGTATGTTTCTTTGCTTAACCTATAAGTAAAAGCATGCCTCTATTCTACTAATTACATTAGGTAATCTATAAATAGTTTGTTATGTAATACCTCATGGTTTTTAACTTTTTTTTTCGTCAGGTTAGAATTTCAGATTTTTTACACCTCCCTTTTAACCCAGAATGGAAATGTTTAAGCTACAACAGAACTGAGGTATGTAATGCCATCATAAGTGAAAAAATATCTATATTTTTGGACCTATACATACTATACAAGGCGACACGGTGTCTGTTGCCTTACAGCAAGAATGTTGCTTGTTCGAGTCTCGGCTGAGTCAGTTGGCATTTCTGTGTGGAGTTTGCATGTTCTCCCCATGTTGGTGTGGGTTTCCCCCGGGTGCTCTGGTTTCCTCCATGATCCAAAAACATGCACTATAGGTGAACTGAATAAACTAAATAGGCCGTAGTGTATGTGTGTGAATGTGAGTGTATGGATGTTTTACCAGTGCTGGGTTGCAACTGGAAGGGCACCCGCTGTGTAAAACATGCTGGATGAGTTGGTGGTTCATTCCACTGTGGTGACCCCTGATGAATAAACGGACTAAGCTGAAGGAAAATAAATGAATGGCATACTATATATTCTCTAATGAAGAGGATACCACAGACCATTATTAAACACAATCATAATGAGTAAAATTTCTTCAAATATACTGTATGAACACTGTATTAATATCACTCTAGAGCCCTTAACAGCAGCATTTGAGAAATCATAAACAATCGAGGCAAGTTTGGCTATATAAAAAATAGATAAGATTTATGTCATGTTATTTTTATTGTGAACAATAAATTAAAAAAAAGAAAGCATTAGGGGCTGATCACACTGAACGCGCTTTTACGTTATAAAAACATGAGGCGCACCGCAATGCCTTTTTGATGACAAGAAAAAAAGAAGCTTGGTGCGCATTTTGTCACTAGGCAACGACTGAATCAGCTGCCTATTGTGGTTGAGTGTTGCTGCTGATAATACTTAATAATATTGTGATATTCAAGATTTGTGAAGTCATACAGCTCTGGATAACTCAAAACAGTAACCACTAGCCTCTCCTCTATCTCTTAAAGTCTCCGTAGTCGTCTTGACAACACAAACACTACTGTCACCTTAACGGAAACCCCGCATCTGCTTTCATTTGATTGGAGATTGAAAAAGACGCAACATGCTTTTTCCACTCAGTTTACTTTTTTCAGGTGCACAGGGCGCTTAAGGGGCCAATCACACTGAATGCAATTTTTGCATTGAAAGGCGCCTTTTTTGAATGATTTACCAATGGCCGCGAGCGTTTTGCGCATCACATGTTTTAACTGCCTGCTGCGCCTCATAGTTGAAAAAAAGTCAAGTGTGAGCAGAAGAAAAACGTGTTGCGTCAGTCGCGACTTTTTCATTCTCCAATCAAATGAAAGTAGAGGCGGGGTTTCCGTTGAGGTGACACCAGTGTTTGTGTTGCCAAGACGATTACGGAGACTTTTAAAGAGGGAGGAGAGACTAGAGGTTGCTGTTTTGAGTTATCCAGAGCTGTATGACTACACAAATTGTGAATATCACCATATTATTAAATATTAAAATGATACCAATATCAACAGCAACACTCGACCACAATAGGCAGCTGATTCAGTCGTTGCCCAGTGACATAAAAAGCGCTTAGTTTTTTGTTTTTTTTTTCTTGTCAACAAAAAGGCATGTCGTTGCACCTCGCATTTTTGAAATGTAAAATCGCATTTGGTATGATCGGCCCCTAAGCAGCTTGCAAAACGCTCACGGCTGTTATTAAATCATTCAAAAAAGGCAACTTTCAACGTAAAAACAGCATTCAGTGTGATCGGCCCCGTAAGCCTAGTTCACACTACAGGATTTTAAACATCGGCAGATGGCTGTGCCGTTCACACTACATGACTTGATTTTGTGTCTTTAAATCACTGTGGTGTTTACACTACGCGACACTACTTAAATGATCCACAAGAGGGGGGTGACACAATACATGATCTGACAACAACTCATTCCCCTACAGCTCAGTCAAGCTACCAAACCACAGCCAATGAAATCTTGAGGGAGGAGTCGTCAGAAAAAGCTGAACACTATTGGCTGCTCGTGTGCTGATTACATCACTGACATCGTTTTAAGCTTTCAAGGAAGCATTTAAAAACATTGTCAATAATCAGCGGATCAATCACTCATCTGCAAGGTTTGAGTGGATAGATACACAGAGTTTTAAATTTTTGTAATTTTATGGTTCTTTAAAATAAAACTAACATATCTATAACACCCTGACCCTATCTTTTAATTGTCATATTGGTCAAAATGACTGCGTGCATGTCTGATACTTTTCGGTGTGACTTTATATATGCATACATTTTTTTGCCTAGCAACTTCCTGCTAACATAAACAAAACTTGCTGATAGCAAAACACATAAATTTACTTCAGATATATCTTTCAAAACAGCATATTCTTTGCCGCAAAATAGCTCCTGTTTGGAAGTGAAAATGAAAAGGAGGTCCAGACCTTTGCGTGTAGTATCTTAACTACATATTCATAGGCTGTATTACCCCAAAAAGCTGATATTTTTAGGGTAATGGTGTCATAAAATATGATGACAGACATTCAAAGCTTAATTTTAATATCTCAATAGAATCATTGAATGTAAATATGATGTGACAATATGACGTCTTATATGAGACCGGTCAGAATGACCAGTGTGGTAATTCTAATAGTTACAGGTGTTGGCGACGCGTCAGCGAGCCTCTCTGATGCGTTGTTCAATAGTTCACACATAAAGACTGCTGACCGCAGAGCACCCGCAGATTTCTTCTCGATTACAGCCCGATCCGTCGGCGAGCTCATTAACTTCCAAATCGGTCTCAAATCAGGCTTAACATCCTGTAGTGTGAACTAGGCTTTAGCAGGCAATTCCTCACACAGCAATAATGACTATATGCATTTCTATACACACAAGATTGATGGAGATTGTATCAGAGACAAAATAAGCACTGTAAAATAATCTGCCACAGCATTGTCCAATTTAGAGCACTGTAGATTAAAAGATAAACTCCAGATTGTATCATTAGTAGGAAAGGACGAACTGTTAAAACTGGTTAACACCTCGAAACCAACATCTACACTTGATCTTATTCCAACCAGTTGTTCTCAGAAGATGCAGATCCTGTTCTTAGCATTGTAAAGTTGTCATTATTATTAGGATATGTGCCTGATATCTTAAAGATGGCTGTTATTAAGCCTACACAGCTTGATCCAAAGAATTTGTCAATTATAGATCTATTTTAAACCTGCCTTTTCTTTAAAAATAAACCAGACAAGTTATATCTACTCAATTATGTTCATATTTATACAAAAACAATATATGTGAGAAGTTGCAGTCAGGATTTAGAGCATTTCATAGCACCAAAAACAGCACCCATTAGAGTTAAATGACCTTCTCTTATCATTCGATTGTGGTTGCATCTCTCTGTTAGTGTTGTTGGACATCGATGTAGCATTGGATAATATTGATCATAACCTTCTTCTCCATAGACAGGAAAAATATGTTGGTATTATTGGAACCACATTAGCTTGGTTCAAGTCATCAGAACATTACCCAATTGTATCCGTGAACAAAAAGGCATCGTATCGATTAAGGGTGCTCTGTGGGCAACGGCAAGGCACAGCTCTTGGTGTGCTTTTTATATTATGCATGCTACCACTAGGCAATATCATTAAAAAACAAACAAACATGAAGTAAGCTTCCACTGTTATGAAGGCCATTTTGAAGGTCACACTTCAAGCATCTGTAAAACATTTTTCCACTTCAAAAAAAAAGCTCCCAAACTATGACATTAGCTCAACAATGTCTAATGCAGAAAAGCTTATTCATGTTAGGTTTTTTTTTATTATTATTATTTTTAGTTTTTGTTTTTGTTTTACAGCTAGATTATTGTAATTATTGGCAAGCCTAATAAATAAAATTCAGCTGGATCAAAATGAAGCAGCTAGACAGCTTACTACAACTAAAGGCTGATTTATACTTCTGCATCAAGCACACTCGTATGCCTTTGTGCGGTCGCATATCCCTCATCGTGGCTGATGTTGACGCGCACGGTGAAAAAATGTAACTGCACATCGCAACGATGCATAGCACAAGCTCTGTGATTCGTCAACTTGCTAGCACTGATGAGCGTAGGTGGGACCGAGAGCCACCCAAACTCATTGGAGCGAGCTTACAAGCGTCGAGTCCTGTGAAGAAGCTCCAGGTGGAAAGCTTTGTTTTGTGTTTACCTTATGATTAAAGTTGTTGCACACCCGCTGGTTCCCGCCTCTGAATGAGTGAGTTTTAGCTACTTGTACATTAAGGTAGCTTTCAGAAAAAAACAAAACACCAGCAAAGAAACTCGACAGAGAGGAACATAAAAACCTCACTGCCAGCAAACATTTCGGAAGTGTTATGGTGTTACAAAAACAGTGCACAGAAGTATAAATCCATTGCAACACGCTAGGCATGTGCCATTGATCACGCTGATCACTCGACAAAAAAGTATAAACCAGCCTTAAGGCTGCTTTCACACTTGGGTCGATTGCTTGTTTTGAACGCAAGTTCGATTGTCCCATCTTGCCACCTTCTTGACAGGTTTTGGTTAAACGGACTTGTGTTCTTGTGGAGACCGAGTTCTTCCTGATGGTCACATTACCTTCATGCGTTTTTAATGGAAAATTATTTCCTCATTACAGCATTCATACAACGATTTATTGTTTTCCCCTTTTTCAAAATATTTTATATGCATAAAAACATTATAAATATATGTTGCACAATATAAATAAAACAGATTTTAATATGAATTTTAGCAAACAAACACCCTTAATGTGTTTATTCCTTTATTAAGATGTCCATGGTGATGTTTATATTCACCATTTCATTTAGGGAAACTCCTGAGATAAATAACTTATATCTCTAAACTTTAATAATAAATCTAAATAAAATGCTGTGCTTCCCGCATCCAGTCGCAATGACTTCTGGGACTTCTAGAGCGAGATCGGTGCTCAAGTCTGCATCGGTGCGTCCTCGATATCAAGAACACATCCGGGAAGTTTCACACGTCCTTTGTTCTTGCGGTCTTGAGTATTGGAACTGAACTTTGGCACCTGATGATGACGTTACACGAGAACACGAGGACGCAAGACCGCTAAAGAAAGCATATTGAGAAACAGCCATTGTCTTTTTTTTCTTCAGAACCCCTTGTGCCATCAAGCTGCTGTTGTGTGTACAGCTGTTGCTAGGTGATGGATGGCCAGGAAAACCAAGGCGCCAAAACGCAAGGTGTATGCATATCACAGTCCCAGTCATTCTTTTTTTACAGAATTTTTTGATAACATACAGAGACGCACTTTCATCTATCTGCTGCAAAATGCTCTTTAAAAACTTCAGAACAGAGCACGATGTCCCCAGAACTCATTTTTAAAGAAGACAATCAGACAATGCAACTCTTACATGGTCGCCCACTGCCCGGTCAGTACCTGGATGGAAGTGGTGGCCGGAAGTGGTGTTAGTGAGACCAGCAGGGGGTGCTGAACCTGCGGTCTATGTTGGTCCTAACACTCCAGTATATTGATGGGGACTCTATACTGCTTAGTGAGTGGCATCTTTCGGATGAGACAATAAATCGAAGTCCTGACTCTCTGTGGTTGTTAAAAATCTGAGGATGTCCTTCAAAAAAAAAAAAAAAGAGTAGGGGTTTAACCCTGGCATCCTGGCCAAATTTGTCCACAGGCCTCTGTCCATCATGGTCTTTTAACAATCCCCATATATAATATACATAATAACATAAGTGTAAATATACAAATATACAAAAGTGTAAAGCGCTTTGAGTGTTCAGAAAAGTGCTATATAAATGTAAGAAATTAATTAATTAATTATCACTGTGTTTGCCCAGAGTCCCGCTTGTTAACAAGGTACAGTACGTGATACACAGACACACACGAGTGAATGTTATAAAAACTTAAGTATGTTGTACAGTTGGCAGTACTCTTCTGTTATGATTGCATTCATATCAGAAGTGAATCAGACCAGAGTTTGCGCAAACCATACCCTAGACCACCTCTTTCAGCTGCATTCGATACGGTTCACAGGTGCACACCCGAGTTCAGAAGTTAAACATACTGAACTCTGACGTCAAACTAACCCTAGTGCAGACCAAAAGTGCTAGTGTGAAAGCACCCTATAGGAAATTTGATCATATTAGTTTGGCTCTATCAACATTGCATTGGCTTCCTTTTAATCATCATACAATTTTTTTTTCTTGTGATGTAAAGAAAAAAATCTAATTATGTATGGAAAGCATTGTCAATGCACCGTGATGCACTGAGATATCGAATTGAACCGAATCCATGGCATGATAATCGTAACCGAACTGAACCGTGAGACCAGTATAGGTTCACACCCCTAACCAACAGTGTACACTTTGCCGCCAGCCTTGCCAATATGGCACATTGATTTTGAGAATATATTGTCCACCTTATTAATTTCAGCAAGTACTTCTGATAAACTGAACATGAGACTAAATGTCCAATGTGTTTAGGTCTGATCTTCCTTTTTTTTGCTTGTATATTCAGGTGACGTGAAGAAGTAAAACAACAAAATTGGATATTTGAGAAGTCTTTAGCCACACCAGTCAGCAAGCATGTAAAACATATATTTTAAATTCAATTTAAGTAATAATTTTTAGTATTTAAAAATACTGCATAGTTAAGATTTAAACATTAAAGGTTATTTAATAAAATCAAACTTGTTTACATGTACACTGGTTAAGACTGCTGCTGTTTGATTCCCAGAAATCATGTATATCCAAACCAATCAAACCAAAATCTGCTAAAGTGTTTCTAGAAAAGTGTGTCATAAGCAATCACCAACTCATGGGTTTAGTATCAACAGGACATACAACAACCTCCAAACCTCACAATACTAGAGTTTAAACAATGGTTATCTGAGGAGTGGATAAACAAGGCACAGGCATATTAATAGGATGACACCGACTTCAATAAAAGGAATTATAAGAAATTATAAAAATCTAAATTATTTGACCCCCTCCCCCCACCACCACCACCAAACATGAGTCTTGGTGCTGCCAAAGATTGTAGGTGGATTGTCAGCACTTGTTTCCACCTTCAGTACCATGACTGAGATAAAAGCCTTGAGCAAGGCATTGAGCCCTCAACTGCTCCCTAGGCATTGCCACAAAAAAGGTTCACCACTGCCCTGATTACAATACTTATCTATCCAAAATCTGTCCAAGCGATATAGTTTTACATATACAGTATATACAGGTAAATATACAGGTAGGATGTTTCAGTGTTCTATTTAGCAAGTTTTACACAGTGCGATGTACTCCCAGCAGGCACACAACATCATCAGCCTATAATATAAGGTTAGATTTAGGTCATGACGTCAGGTGACCAAAAATTCAATGTCTAGCAAGCTGCTAAGGTCAACGTTATTTTGACGTCCAATAACAACGTCAAATTCTGTTGATATTTGGTTGATTTTAGGTTGTGTTGGAAAGTGACCAAAATCCAATGTCATAGATGTCATAGTGGTCCACACATCGTCAAAGTGTAACATACTTAGATGTTGATATTTGGTTGATTTTAGGTTAGATGTTGGACACTGACGTTGGCCTAACATTGGGTTCTGACGTCAACCCAATTTTCATTTCCAAACAAAATCCAACGTCCCCGCGACATTGGGGTACGTTGGGGTACAACATCAATATGACATCATGTTGACGTCCTGTGCCTGCAGGGACTCTATGAGGTCTTTTTTTAGAAACAATCCCACAATATAACTGTAAGTAGTAAATAAGCTACAAACAACAGAAGCAGAGTAAGCAGCAAACATGTCAGAAAACATCAGAATAAACTCCCAACATTGTGCAACCTGAGCCATTTTAACATGGTGCAGTCACTGTGCGGTGATTATGACAAACATGAAGATCAGTGTCAGTATGTTGTAATGATAAAGAGTCAGTTTGGCAGCATGCATTAAATTTGTTAATTTAATAAACAACTGTCTATGGTCTGCCATCAAATTTTCAAATATGTTGCCAGCAAGGTCAGAAGATGATGCCAATAATTAGTAAAATAGCAATGTTTTCAGCATGATGCAAGAAATCATTCAGGATCATCTCCTAAAAAATGTATTGAAAATATGAGCTTTTTTAAATGCTGAACTGTAATTTGGAGTAAAGTATTTGGAGGTTACAACTAATAGATATTATGATTGCCAAATCAAGAATCAAGATCGGTGTGAGTGTTGATAAAGAAAAAGCTGAAGAAAATGGGTACATAAAATAGTACAAATGATGAATTTGAGTTTTAATGTGTTAGAACAGGGGTGTCCAAACTCGGTCCTAGAGGCCCGGTGTCCTGCTGAGTTTAGCTCCAACTTGATTCAACACACTTGCCAGGAAGTATCTAGTATATCTAGCAATCAGATAGAATCTAGTTTGATTAGCTGGTTCAGGTGTTTGATTAGGGTTGGAGCTAAACTTTCCAGGACATCGGCCCTCCAGGACCGAGTTTGGGCACCCCTGTGTTAGAAGAACAAGTAAAAAACAAAAAAAATGTTTTATTTTCATTGCATCTAATTAGATTGTGTTGAATCTAATCAAATCGAATCTAAATCTGATTGCAATCCATTGTAATGGGGTAAATTATATTGTATTGTGTTAGTAGCTGCTTTAGACAGATGGATGGATGGATGGATGGATGGATGGATGGATGGATGGATGGATGGATGGATGGATGGATGGATGGATGGATGGATGGATGGATGGA